>CM038716.1:42196602-42199102 GCA_021613375.1 Megaleporinus macrocephalus | reverse complement strand
TGTTTATTTGATGTTTGTTAATAACTCCTTTAGAGGGCGGTGGTGAGTGATGTTTGTTAATAACTCCTTTAGAGGGCGGTGGTGAGTGATGTTTGTTTATTTGATGTTTGTTAATAACTCCTTTAGAGGGCGGTGGTGAGTGATGTTTGTTTATTTGATGTTTGTTAATAACTCCTTTAGAGGGCGGTGGTGAGTGATGTTTGTTTATTTGATGTTTGTTAATAACTCCTTTAGAGGGCGGTGGTGAGTGATGTTTGTTTATTTGATGTGTGTTAATAACTCCTTTAGAGGGCGGTGGTGAGTGATGTGTGTTTATTTGATGTTTGTTTATTTGATGTTAATAACTCCTTTAGAGGGCGGAGGTGAGTGATGTTTGTTTATTTGATGTTAATAACTCCTTTAGAGGGCGGAGGTGAGTGATGTTTGTTTATTTGATGTTAATAACTCCTTTAGAGGGCGGAGGTGAGTGATGTTTGTTTATTTGATGTTAATAACTCCTTTAGAGGGCGGAGGTGAGTGATGTTTGTTTATTTGATGTTAATAACTCCTTTAGAGGGCAGAGGTGAGTGATGTTTGTTTATTTGATGTTAATAACTCCTTTAGAGGGCGGAGGTGAGTGATGTGTGTTTATTTGATGTTAATAACTCCTTTAGAGGGCGGAGGTGAGTGATGTTTGTTTATTTGATGTTTGTTAATAACTCCTTTAGAGGGCGGAGGTGAGTGATGTTTGTTTATTTGATGTTTGTTAATAACTCCTTTAGAGGGCGGTGGTGAGTGATGTGTGTTTATTTGATGTTAATAACTCCTTTAGAGGGCGGAGGTGAGTGATGTTTTTGTATTTGATGTTTGTTAATAACTCCTTTAGAGGGTGGTGGTGAGTGATGTTTGTTTATTTGATGTTTGTTAATAACTCCTTTAGAGGGTGGTGGTGAGTGATGTTTGTTTATTTGATGTTAATAACTCATTTAGAGGGTGGTGGTGAGTGATGTTTGTTTATTTGATGTTTGTTAATAACTCCTTTAGAGGGCGGTGGTGAGTGATGTTTGTTTATTGATGTTAATAACTCCTTTAGAGGGCGGTGGTGAGTGATGTTTGTTTATTTGATGTTTGTTAATAACCTCCTTTAGAGGGCGGTGGTGAGTGATGTTTGTTTATTTGATGTTAATAACTCCTTTAGAGGGTGGTGGTGAGTGATGTTTGTTTATTTGATGTTTGTTAATAACTCCTTTAGAGGGCGGTGGTGAGTGATGTTTGTTTATTTGATGTTAATAACTCCTTTAGAGGGTGGTGGTGAGTGATGTTTGTTTATTTGATGTTTGTTAATAACTCCTTTAGAGGGCGGTGGTGAGTGATGTTTGTTTATTTGGTGTTAATAACTCCTTTAGAGGGCGGTGGTGAGTGATGTTTGTTTATTTGATGGTTTTGTTAAATAACATCCTTTAGAGGGCGGTGGTGAGTGATGTTTGTATTATTTGATGTTTGTTAAATAACTCTTTTAGAGGGACGGTGGTGAGTGATGTTTGTTTATTTGATGTTTGTTAATAACTCCTTTAGAGGGCGGGTGGTGAGTGATGTTTGTTTATTTTGATGTTTTGTTTAATAACTCTTTTAGAGGGCGGTGGTGAGTGATGTTTGTTTATTTGATGTTTGTTAATAACTCCTTTAGAGGGCGGTGGTGAGTGATGTTTGTTAATAACTCCTTTAGAGGGCGGTGGTGAGTGATGTTTGTTTATTTGATGTTTGTTAATAACTCCTTTAGAGGGCGGTGGTGAGTGATGTTTGTTTATTTGATGTTTGTTAATAACTCCTTTAGAGGGCGGTGGTGAGTGATGTTTGTTTATTTGATGTTTGTTAATAACTCCTTTAGAGGGTGGTGGTGAGTGATGTTTGTTTATTTGATGTTTGTTATTAACTCCTTTAGAGGGCGGTGGTGAGTGATGTTTGTTTATTTGATGTTTGTTAATAACTCCTTTAGAGGGCGGTGGTGAGTGATGTTTGTTTATTTGATGTTTGTTAATAACTCCTTTAGAGGGCGGTGGTGCGTGATGTGTGTTTATTTGATGTTTGTTAATAACTCCTTTAGAGGGCGGTGGTGAGTGATGTGTGTTTAATTGATGTTTGTTAATAACTCCTTTAGAGGGCGGTGGTGAGTGATGTTTGTTTATTTGATGTTTGTTAATAACTCCTTTAGAGGGCGGTGGTGAGTGATGTGTGTTTATTTGATGTTTGTTAATAACTCCTTTAGAGGGCGGTGGTGAGTGATGTGTGTTTATTTGATGTTTGTTAATAACTCCTTTAGAGGGCGGTGGTGAGTGATGTTTGTTTATTTGATGTTTGTTAATAACTCCTTTAGAGGGCGGTGGTGAGTGATGTTTGTTTATTTGATGTTAATAACTCCTTTAGAGGGCGGTGGTGAGTGATGTTTGTTTATTTGATGTTTGTTAATAACTCCTTTAGAGGGCGGTGGTGAGTGATGTTTGTTTATTTGATGTTGGGGGAA
>CM038716.1:42181602-42191602 GCA_021613375.1 Megaleporinus macrocephalus | reverse complement strand
GCACCCACAGGACAGTCTGCAAGCTTATCATTCAATTATTAAAGGGGAACTCCACCCAGTTTTCAAAGTTTGCTTGTGAGTTTTGAGGTGGTTTGGCCAAAACACTCCACCTACATTGGTGGTGATGGGAACGAAACGTCTGAAACGTCTAGATATAGATAGATAGATAGATAGATAGATAGATAGATAGATAAACGGAGATAGATCAGGACTAAGTGATATGGTGGTCTAAAAGTATCAGCACTAAGTGATATGGTGGTCTAAAAGTATCAGGACTAAATTATATGGTGGTCTAAAAGTATCAGGACTAAGTGATATGGTGGTCTAAAAGTATCAGGACTAAGTGACATGGTGGTCTAAAAGTCTCAGGACTAAGTGATATGGTGGTCTAAAAGTATCAGGACTAAGTGATATGGTGGTCTAAAAGTCTCAGGACTAAATGATCTGGTGGTCTAAAAGTATCAGGACTAAATGATCTGGTGGTCTAAAAGTATCAGGACTAAATGATATGGTGGTCTAAAAGTATCAGGACTAAGTGATATGGTGGTCTAAAAGTCTCAGGACTAAATGATCTGGTGGTCTAAAAGTATCAGGACTAAATGATCTGGTGGTCTAAAAGTATCAGGACTAAGTGATATGGTGGTCTAAAAGTATCAGGACTAAGTGATATGGTGGTCTAAAAGTATCAGGACTAAATGATATGGTGGTCTAAAAGTCTCAGGACTAAATGATCTGGTGGTCTAAAAGTATCAGGACTAAATGATATGGTGGTCTAAAAGTATCAGGACTAAATGATCTAGTGGTCTAAACGTATCAGGACTAAATGATATGGTGGTCTAAAAGTATCAGGACTAAGTGATATGGTGGTCTAAAAGTATCAGGACTAAATGATATGGTGGTCTAAAAGTCTCAGGACTAAATGATCTGGTGGTCTAAAAGTATCAGGACTAAATGATCTGGTGGTCTAAAAGTATCAGGACTAAATGATCTAGTGGTCTAAACGTATCAGGACTAAATGATATGGTGGTCTAAAAGTATCAGGACTAAGTGATATGGTGGTCTAAAAGTCTCAGGACTAAATGATCTGGTGGTCTAAAAGTATCAGGACTAAATGATATGGTGGTCTAAAAGTATCAGGACTAAATGATCTGGTGGTCTAAAAGTCTCAGGACTAAGTGATATGGTGGTCTAAAAGTATCAGGACTAAGTGATATGGTGGTCTAAAAGTATCAGGACTAAATGATATGGTGGTCTAAAAGTCTCAGGACTAAATGATCTGGTGGTCTAAAAGTATCAGGACTAAATGATATGGTGGTCTAAAAGTATCAGGACTAAATGATATGGTGGTCTAAAAGTATCAGGACTAAATGATATGGTGGTCTAAAAGTATCAGGACTAAGTGATATGGTGGTCTAAAAGTCTCAGGACTAAGTGATATGGTGGTCTAAAAGTATCAGGACTAAGTGATATGGTGGTCTAAAAGTTTCAGGACTAAATGATCTGGTGGTCTAAAAGTATCAGGACTAAATGATATGGTGGTCTAAAAGTATCAGGACTAAGTGATATGGTGGTCTAAAAGTCTCAGGACTAAGTGATATGGTGGTCTAAAAGTATCAGGACTAAGTGATATGGTGGTCTAAAAGTCTCAGGACTAAGTGATATGGTGGTCTAAAAGTCTCAGGACTAAGTGATACGGTGGTCTATTTCTACATTACAGCTCTTTCATATTTAAATTCAGAAAAATCATCAGAATGTGAAGAAGCAGCTCTGGAACATTCTCAGTGCCTGTCAGTCATAATGCTGTTACTGCGGCGCTGGTCACTGTTGTTCACCAGTGATGTCACATGGTAGCGTTCAGGAGTTTCCGTTTAAAGCAAATTAAGCAGCAAATTTTATATATTTTCAGTGTTTAAAACTATGTGAAATCATCAGAGGAGTCCATAAGTGGTGCTTAGCCTTTAAAGGTGGACGTCTGGTTCCATTCACCACCACTGTGAACAGTTCTGGCTCTGTAAGTTTCAGACTAATCCACTCTGCTGTCCTTCTTTTCTTCCCGAGATCTTAAAAAAAATAAATAAATAAATAAAATGGTGTTTGCTTTACCACATTCCTCACAGAGCCGACGCAGCCGTCCGGGAACAGTGCAGACGCCTGCCGCGGTTGCTATAGCGATGTCTGATATGACTCCATCCAAGTGCTCTGCTTTTCTCTTTGTTTTTTCCCCGTGCGAGTGTATGTGTGTATGTGTGTGTGTGTGTGTGTTTTCGTCTCTATGCCATTTCCGTTCCGAGCTGCACTAATGAAGGACTGCCAGCAAGCTCTGAACAAACAGATGTTACTGATTAATTTTCCCATCACTCGAATTAGAAAGTAAATTAAAACAAAAAAAAAGATTTTTTTCTTTTCGTCGTTCAGTAAACAGCTTCTGCCTGTTCCCTCCTTTTTTCTCTCTGTCAAGAACAAATGTTACATTGCTAACAAGGCAGATGTATGGCTGTCTAATGGAGGTGGCTTTTATTTTTTATTTTTTTTAAAGCCACCAGAATGTACCTCATTATGGCAATTCGTATGTTCGTATGTGAGGATGAGCCATAGCGAGCTGTTTCATGAGAGTCTCTGGCTTTATTAATGCTGCCGTCTGAAACTCCGGCTTCAGTTTTCTTTCCAAGTTTTAAGATGAAGAAGGTACGTCAGTTGGACTGGTGGTCAGCTGTGTGTGTAGTGTTACTGCTGCTACAGAGGTTAGTGTAGAGTTGGCTGTGTGTGTGTAGTGTTACTGCTGCTACAGAGGTTAGTGTAGAGTTGGCTGTGTGTGTGTAGTGTTACTGCTGCTACAGAGGTTAGTGTAGAGTCGGCTGTGTGTGTGTAGTGTTACTGCTACAGAGTTTAGTGTAGAGTCAGCTGTGTGTGTGTAGTGTTACTGCTACAGAGGTTAGTGGAGAGTCGGCTGTGTGTGTGTAGTGTTACTGCTGCTACAGAGGTTAGTGTAGAGTCGGCTGTGTGTGTGTAGTGTTACTGCTACAGAGGTTAGTGTAGAGTCGGCTGTGTGTGTAGTGTTACTGCCACAGAGGTTAGTGTAGAGTCGGCTGTGTGTGTAGTGTTACTGCTGCTACAGAGGTTAGTGTAGAGTCGGCTGTGTGTGTGTAGTGTTACTGCTACAGAGGTTAGTGTAGAGTCGGCTGTGTGTGTGTAGTGTTACTGCTACAGAGGTTAGTGTAGAGTCGGCTGTGTGTGTGTAGTGTTACTGCTACAGAGGTTAGTGTAGAGTCGGCTGTGTGTGTAGTGTTACTGCTGCTACAGAGGTTAGTGTAGAGTCAGCTGTGTGTGTAGTGTTACTGCTGCTACAGAGGTTAGTGTAGAGTCGGCTGTGTGTGTAGTGTTACTGCTGCTACAGAGGTTAGTGTAGAGTCAGCTGTGTGTGTGTAGTGTTACTGCTACAGAGGTTAGTGTAGAGTCGGCTGTGTGTGTGTAGTGTTACTGCTACAGAGGTTAGTGTAGAGTCGGCTGTGTGTGTGTAGTGTTACTGCTGCTACAGAGGTTAGTGTAGAGTTGGCTGTGTGTGTGTAGTGTTACTGCTACAGAGGTTAGTGTAGAGTCGGCTGTGTGTGTAGTGTTACTGCTGCTACAGAGGTTAGTGTAGAGTTGGCTGTGTGTGTGTAGTGTTACTGCTACAGAGGTTAGTGTAGAGTCGGCTGTGTGTGTGTAGTGTTACTGCTGCTACAGAGGTTAGTGTAGAGTCTCTGTGTGTGTGTAGTGTTGCTGCTACAGAGGTTAGTGTAGAGTCTCTGTGTGTGTGTAGTGTTGCTGCTACAGAGGTTAGTGTAGAGTCTCTGTGTGTGTGTAGTGTTGCTGCTACAGAGGTTAGTGTAGAGTCGGCTGTGTGTATGTAGTGTTGCTGCTACAGAGGTTAGTGTAGAGTCTCTGTGTGTGTGTAGTGTTGCTGCTACAGAGGTTAGTGTAGAGTCTCTGTGTGTGTGTAGTGTTGCTGCTACAGAGGTTAGTGTAGAGTTTATGTGTGTGTGTAGTGTTGCTGCTACAGAGGTTAGTGGAGAGGGGTATAAATACACAAGGACAGATAGGGAACACTTGGGATGGCGAGGTGGCATAAACTAGTGAGAAGTGTAAACAACGTGTAAGGAGGAGCTAGGAAACAAAACGGAGAAAACAAAGGTAGAGACAGGCTGGTGGAGAAGAAGAGCAAGGCGTGACACGCACTGTGCCCCATAATTCATACAGGGGTGTAAACTGTGATAAGATCTCTGCACTGATTCTTTAGGCAAATCAATGATTTTCAATACGTCCATATTTGTCTAAATTCGTACATCACACAGATCTCTCACTCTCATATACAGCAGCTGCGCATTCACACAGTGAGAAGGCCGGCAACAGTCACAGCAGCAAGCCAGGGTTACATTGTTGATCCCTATATCGTCTACTAACAGTTTATTTAATCCATAAACAGACAGTACAGACACTTATATCACAAGCAGAACCTGCTTTCAGAAAATAACAACATAGCAACATGGAGTGGATACAACCCATCATGTTGTGCTAGATCTAGTATATATATCACCTCCTATATCACTCTCACTGACCACTGTATCAGCTCCACTGACCATACAGGAGCTCCACTTACAGACTGTAGTTCATCTGATTCTCTGTATACTTTATTACTCTGTTCTTTAATGATCAGGACCCCCACAGGACCCCCACAGAGCAGATACTATTAGGGAGGTGGGTCATTCTCAGCACTGCAGTGACACTGACTGACGTGGTGGTGGTGTGTTAGTGTGTGTTGTGTGGTGTTTAAACACTGTGTCCACTCACTGTCCACTCTATTAGACACTCCTACTACTTGCTGGTCCACCTTGTAGATGTAAAGTCAGAGACAGTAGCTCATCTGCTGCTGCACAGTTTATGTTAGTCCTTCATCAGTGGACACAGGACGCCGCCCATAAGAGACTATGCTACCCTGAAAGAGGGTGTGGTTTTAAAGAATATGGCTGATTGGTGTATATACTGTATATCGTTATCTGCGTGTGAATTAAATTATTGCAGCAATAAGAACAATAATAAAAATAATATATACCATGTTTTATCCAGATTAAGGATGGGATGTGGTCAGTACCTTGTCCAGGCCAAAGGAATCCCCAGTCTCGTTCGAAGGTTCTGCGGATCATAGCTGTACTGACTGCAGGCTGAACGGGTTTGGAAACTTCAGGCCACGCATTTCAACGCTGATGTCCACTACATCGATTGCGGACTCGAGACTGAGGCACAGTGGAGAGGCTGCAGAGGAACAAGCACAGAGGTTTGGTTTCAGAATGCTCCTCAATGTTACAGGCCGTCAAACAGATTTGTGAAATTTCACCATCAGCACCACCAGTTTGGCTAAATTAGTACTTACTGACCACATAAACAGCTTTAAACCTTTACACAGTATCGTATATACACTACTGCCTGTAGTGAAACACATTTTACAAGTAACCCTCCCAACATCTCTCTCTCTCTCTCTCTCTCTCTCATATATATATATATATATATATGTATATATATATATATATATATATATATATATATATATATATATGTATATATATATATCTCACACATATAGATACTTTAGTCTTGGAGTCATTTTTATTGGATGACCACTGAATGAATCAGAATTAGCCCTTATGTGTTCACTAAGGAGTTTGATAGGAACTGTTGATGTTTGTAAACATTTGCAGTCAGGAACATATTTACAAACACTGTTTCTGTTCATGAAGTAAACGAATAAGAATTGAAATAATGATTTAAGATCAAAAACAAGATTTTTAATAGATTTACCAAAGAAACACTCAGCAGTACATACAATAACATAGGAAATAAATATGTTGTGAGTTAGAAGGGGTTTGCTTAGCTAGTGCATCAGAAGGGTTAACTAGTCTTTGTAGACATATTTGGTGTTTTAGGGTCGTTGTCTTTTCTAATTACCCAACATTGGTTAAGATGATGTTCATAGATGTATGATCTAGCATTCTCCTATACAATTCAGATTTTAAAGCTCCAACAAAAGCCGCAAACCTGTATAGAATTATTTAGAATACATTACTCACGTTGAGTAAACTAACAAAATATGCTACAAATTATGTTTCAGGACATTATATATATATATATATATATATATATATATATTTTTTTTTTTTTTTAAATTGGATGACCACCCCAGGGACAGGCAACAATGGTGGCTGACAGTGGAGTGGTGAAGTCCAAACCCATCAGATACAGTTCCAGCCCAGTGAACACTGGTAAATGAATTTTATTATTTTATCAACTTAGTATTTTCAAATTTAGTTGAAACAACAAACAAACAATCAAAAAAAATGCAAAATACACGACAGAGATGCAACATGTTCTTCCAAAAATAAGAAGATATTTATTCGTTATTCTTTGTTGTGACAACTTAAAGCCTCGCTCGGTCTGCTCAGCCCAGGAACGTCCACACTGTACCACCGCTGTAATGTACATCACTCCTGGGTCCATGGTTAACAGTTCAAAGAAAAGTGGGGGCGAGCAAAAGCACTCCAAATGTAAGCTTATCTCCGAATGATGTATAGGGACTTGAACCGCTGAGCCCATTTACAAATATTTGACCGCTTCTTCCTCGGCAGCGCGTGATTACAGACCCGTTCTGGTGGAAATGAATTCCGCGAACAAACACTTAAGCCCGACTTCCTTTGGCCACTCTTACATTAGAGCGATTAACCCTGCGGTGAACCTGCCCTCTGTCTCCGTTACCGCTGGGGTCTTTATCTTAGAAGCCATAAAACAGTCCCCTATTTCACAAAAACCAGAAATGCTGGAAATGCTCAAGTTCACGATCTGTTTGCAGGGAGCTGCCAGTAATGTGGAGTATTTGGGACCTTCCGGCAAATAAAGCACTCAAATCCTCAACACGAGAGCAAACCCCCCCGCCGAGCCCCCCACCGACTGGAGTGAAGCGTCGGACCGAAACATATATCACAGGCCAAAAAGCGAGTTTATAATTATATCTATTTGTCAAATAACCAGCAAAACTGTTATAACAGCATAAGACTTTTACTCGCAACTACTTCATCATATATATATATATATATATATATATATATATATATATATATATATATATATATTCAAGGCCGATTCCGATCACCTTTCAGTGCGATCGGACGATGGCCAATACCGATCAAGGGCGGGGCTATATGCCACGGCAGGGCTACATGTAGTTATTAGCACAAGCAAGTCATGAAACATGGTCTAAACTGGTTTATTACTATTTTTAACGAGCTCATGTGAAACAGAATAATATTTTTAACTAAATTAACAGTAAATAAACAAAGTAAATCAAATAAATATCCCCAATACTACAATCATTACATTTAGACCCTTAATTTAAAACTAAAAAAGATAATTAAATAAATACAGTAAAAACTGCAGTCATTAAACTCAGACTCTGTTATTTTAAACTAAATCTGTAATCATTAAATGTAGAATATTGAATTACTGCTGCTGTTCTGTTCGTACCGGTCAGATCTGGTCTGTAGGTGTTCTGGGTTGTTTGTTTTGTGCTAGCTGTGCGTGCTAGCTCTGCTGTTTGCTGATACTGACTGTATTTAGCCGCATGCTGTACTCTTAAATACCGTATCAGATTAGTAGTGCTTTAGTCAGTCTGTGGAAAATGAAAGGGTGTGTTTTTCCACCTAGTGGTTTAGATAAGAATTGCAGGGAGGGGGTTCTCCTCTTCCTGGATGAAACGCTTGCTGTAAATACAGAAATTAGGCTAATTTGTTTAACACCATCGACCGTCTCTTGGGATTGTCTAAATTGGAGAAATATCGGCTGATCACCGATCACATATTTTGATTAAAAATCGACCAATACATAGCCGACTGATCCTTCCATTTCCAATATATATCAGTCTGGGCTGCTGTAGAAACATGGCGGTGGTAGCTTCTGTTGGAAGAAAAGCTGTTCCTATGTAGATATGAGGACTAATTCTAAGCTAACTAAAACACACCTATTTGTAGTAACAGGTAATCATACACTATTTAAAACATGGCTTTTTATATTATATTCAATTTCTGATAATAGATCCACCCTAAATTATACACACCGCTCCTTTAAGAAGCTCATTACTAACAACCTTCTAGTTTTGAAATCTTGGAATAACCCATACAGTAAAAGTCCTGTAGTCTGGATTTCTACTGCAAACAATCAACCAAATCCCGACAAGCCCCATGAACGCAGCGAGAAACTGTTCTTTCTTTTTCTCCGTTTCCTTTTCTTACACTCAGACTAGAGCTTGACTGCATTGATTCTCATCTTGACTCGGGCAGAACATTCTGAAGGCTGGACGCTCGGTACTGAATTTTAAGTTAATGTAAAAGTTCATATGAAGTTTCCCACAAAATGCCTTTGACAAAGCTCAACTTATCACTGGTGAGCATGTTCACGATTATAAACAGTGTCCTGACCAGTGGTCTCACTACCTGGTACGGTATCTGCACTGTATCAGACTGCAGATGAGGATGTGAGGATATAACAGGCTGTCATTGCCGGTCAAGGAGGATATTTTGATGCATGTAGAGTTTAAACAAAAACAACTCAAAGTGGTTTGTCCACTGCATGGTCAAAAAATACGACTGAATTTAAGAGTTCTAGTTCATTTTCTTCCTGCTTGGGCGACTGGAACCGCCATAACAACGACTAATCTAAAACACTCCTGAGTAACATACTGTAATGGGTCAGTGTGCAAGATTTAGGGTGGGGGGCTATTATCAGAAATGAAATATAATATACAAATCTATGTTAAATAAATGAACTTAACTAGTGTATAATTACTGTTAGCTGAAAATAAGCTTTCATATCTACACAGAAATAGTTCAACTTCTAACAGAAGCTGCCACCGCCATGTTTCAAACCACAGACAAACCTCACACTGTGGAGAGTGACTTTCTGCGCAACTTTGGTGGCACTACAGCACCACTATACCCCCTGCAGACATTTCAGGCATTAGTCCACTGCATGGTGAAAAACTACAACTGACCCAGACAGACAGACAGAATTTAACTGCTCTAGTCCACATCTAATCTGGCTAAAACAATAAAACATAACATACAAAACTACACTACCAGCCAACAGTTTTAGAACACTACCTGTAAAACATTTTAGTACACTATATAAACTATAAAAGAACCATAAAACGACCCCCAGTTTATATTAGTTCCATGTAATAGAACAAAAAGGAAATAACCCCAAATTTTATTATTCCTATATTATAAAATGTACTAACAATAACCACAGGTTATATTGGTTCTATGCTATAGAAAAATGGAAATAACCCCAAATTGTATTAATCTCTGCTATACAAATGCAAAAATAATTCCAGGTTGCATTAATCTTGTGCTAAAAAAAATAATTGTAGAAATAATCACAAATCATATTAATCACATACTAAAAAATGAGCTAGAAAAATCATCATAGATTATATAAATTCTATTCTGCAGAAAAAACAAACAAAAAATAATCCCAAATTGTATAAATCTCCAACTATACAAATGCAGAAATAACTCCAGGTTAGATTAATCCTGGGCTATAAAACAAAACATGAAAATAATACAAAATTATAATAATTGTATGATATAAAGTGAACTATAAAACTAACCCCAGGTTATATTAATTCCATGCTATTAGAAATGGGAATAATCCCAAATTATATTAATCCCATAATACAAAATTAACTAAAACAACAAATACTGGTTATAGGAATTATATGCTATGAGGAAAAATGGAAATAACCTCAAATGGAAAAATGGAAATAACCTCTCCTGCTATAAAAATGCTGAAATTATCCCAGGTTAAAGTAACCCTATAAAACAAAACATGGAAATAATCCCAAAATATATTAAATCAATGCTATAAAATTAACTATAAGAGTATGTCCAGGTTATATTAGATCTATGCAATAGAAAAAAAT
>CM038716.1:42149102-42176602 GCA_021613375.1 Megaleporinus macrocephalus | reverse complement strand
GACCCCGACTAGCGGGATGAAGTAGAAGATATTGGATAGATGGATGATATGAGATACGTGGCTGCTTCTAACTAGCGCCACAGTCTCAGAACATATGAGATGTTGGTTTGGAGCTATAAACATCTCCGTCTCGGTCCATTCCTGGTTGAAAAGTCGTTTTTCATCTTCGACTTTTCTTTTTTAGAGGACGCCGTCTGACTCGCTTTACTCTCCGACTGCTGCTTCTCACCTGTGTGCTTGTGCACTCCCGAATCTGCACAGATCTGATTGGCTGAGAAGCTGCTTAGAATAAAACCTGTGAACATTAAATCCTTCTCAGTAGATTATCAGTTTGGATCCGCATTGGACAACGTCTGGATCTGGACCTGGACTGTGGTCCGCCTATTAGTGACCTCTGTGTTAAACTGTAGCACTGAAACAACACTACCATTCGCCACTTAAACAGTTGCATTGGATAAAAGTCAGAGGCCTTATTAAGAAGAGGAAATCCAAAAACAGTGCTAAGATACAGTCCAGGATCAAAACATGAAAACAGTAAACGATAACCAATGGTGGCATCAAAAGAGAAGTCAGGCCAGAGGTCAAAAAACAGAAGAGTGAGCAGCACAAACCTCTCACAGTGGACAACAAGCGGGGCAGGACTAGGTGACAGGAAGTAGGAATCAGGTGAGTTTGAATGAAGAGGTGATCTCTGAGTAGCTGATAAAGAAAGTCTGAGTCACAATCAACAGAGACATTCTGGGAGTTGAAGTTTGGGTTGAAATCGGTGGGAGAGGAGTTGCAGGCAGTGAGACCAGATAGCAGCATGAAACCTGGAAACTGCAGGCAACATGCACATGCAACAAGTTTCATGAAAGTTTCACCGTGTACAGGCAGCAAGGCTGTATTTGAGCTTCTTGAGCAGGTAGCTCTGGTGCTGAAATATGCAACAGACTGGGCCAGACGCTAGTGGACAGAGATTAGAGGTCTTACTGAAAAGGGAACATCCAAAAACAAGTTTCAGGAATGCTCTGGTGCTACAAAAGTTGCAAGTGAAATACAGGGGCAAACGGGGCATGAACAGGTGACAGTTTTCAGTAATCAGGTGAGTTGCAGCTGCAGTGGTGACAAAGGTGCAGCACCATCAGCACCCTAGAAGCAATTTTGGGCGTCATTAAAAGAGGCGAAACCCACATCGGAATGGTTTTGCATACGGTTGCGGGCACAGGTTTAAAAAACGGTAAGCAAAATTGTTTGTGGCTTATAGCTGAGACTAAATTTGATTGAATTTATGATTTTTAACCTGATTATTAGTTTCTTAAAGGGACACAGGATGAAGTAGCAAAGGCAGCAAACCCAGCAGAGGGTACCAAACTTTTAAATCCAATGGTATCTTTTAGAGAAAGACCCTTATGATAAACTGCCAGACAGACGATATTTTCTATCCGCACATGCCGGGAACACAAACTGTTCTCGCAAGGCGCGCCACTTCAGTCAGTGTGTGGAAAACGAAAGGGTATGTGTTTCCACCTAGTGGTTCAGATAGGAATTGCAGGGAGCTGGCCGGAGAGGGTTTCAAAGAAACACTAGCTGGAAATACAGAAATTAGGCTCATTTGTTTAACGCCATCGATCAGCTCTCGGGATCAGTTCACCGGCCAATCACTGATCACATATTTTTGTAAAAAATCGCCCGATACCGATCCATAGCCGATCGATCCTTCCGTCTCTAGTATCTTCGGGATCGCCAAACTGTCTTATAAATTGGTATTACAGCCAAACAAAACAACTTCTGCTCACCTCGTACCCTGCAAATCCCTAGAATGTTGTTGTCTAGCGTTACCTGAAGGACTACTAAAGACTAAATCTGAACCTGCATCCCATCTTTTTGAGGAGATGGTAGGATCAGTGGTAGAGATGGACCGATCAGAGTTTTTGAGGCTGATTCCGATCGCCGTTCACCTTTCAGTGCAGATAGTCGATACTGATCGAGGGCGGGGCTATATGCCATGGCAGGGCTACATGTAGTTATTAGCGAAAGCAAGTCATGAAACATGGTCTGAACTGGATTATTACCATTTTTAACGAGCTCATATGAAACAGCATCATATTTTTAACTAAATTAACAGTAAATAAACAAAGTAAATCAAACAAATATCCCCAATACTGCAATCATTACATTTAGACCCTTAATTTAAAACTAAATTAAAATTAAATAAATACAGTAAAAACTGCAGTCATTAAACGCAGACTCTGTTATTTTAAACTAAATCTGTAAAAATTAAATGTAGAATACTGAATTTCTGCTGCTGTTCTGTTCGTACTGGTCAGATCTGGTCTGTATGGTGTTCTGGGTTGTTTGTTTTGTGTTAGCTGTGTGTGCTAGCTCTGCTGTTTGCTGATACTCACTGTATTCAGCTGCATGGTGTACTCTTAAGGTGTATCAGATTAGTAGTGTTAAGTGTATTTGTCTTGGTTCAGCCAAACAAAACAACTTCTGCTCACCTTGTACACCGCAAATCCCTAAAATGTTGTTGTCTAGTGTTACCTGAGGGACTACAACTAACATAAAGACTAAATCTGAACCTGGATCCCATCTTCTTGAGGAGATGGTAGGATCAGTGGGGACACAGGGGACAATTGACCGCATGTACCCCAAGACTTTACCCCAAGAACTGGGACTTGAAATATTTCAATGGAGATACTTTCCCTGCACAAGGTTCTTTCTCGCAATGTTGTTTTTATGTATTTGGATTAAGTTCTCTCTGGCAATGCTGTCGCCACGCTCAACCCTGCACAGGATGTTGCAACCCACCTACTGCACTAAAGTAGTACCCAGACAGAAAGCTGTAAGCATATTTACAACCTGCTTGCAATTCTACCACTAAAAGCTAGCTGCCAGTGTACAGTCCTTCTGTTGAACTGGGGGAAGCAACCTGGTTACATAAGCTCTCCCTCGCCAGTACACAGTCTCTCCATCTCCCAGATTCTTGTTAGGCTTTTTTGAGGCCACACAGGGTAACTATATGTCTTGTGGCTCCAGGCTAGCTTGACAGGTGATTTTGGAACTGCAGGGGTCTCAACAGGCAATGTGCAGGCCCGCGGAGCGGACAAGTCCTGGCATTACCCAACCGACGTCATATTGCTTTGCAGGGAATCTGGGAAGGCAAGAAAAAACACTCTCAGATAAAAAAAAAAGCTGACTGTAGCCAGTGCTACTCAACTGGGGTCCCCCCTCGACACCCTCTTACAGTCAAGTAGTGCTATTGTGAGGAAGGCACGGCGTTTCTCAAGCACAGGTCTCCACTTCGGTCCCGGTGATGAACACCTGGAGGCAGCCTGGTGGCAACGGGTGTCTGATGGCAATGGGTGTCTGCTGATGGGACAAGTTTGAACTAGCCAGAAACTCTTGGTCAGGCTTCTGCACGCCAGGGTACGTGGTTGCCTGCAACTGGAGTATTTCAGTATTCGCTTTCAAAAGAAATTTACAGCCACACCTTCAAAGTTAAGTCTCAGAAGTTAGTCGGGCTCCAACCATTCAAGTAAACCCAAACACATTCAGATGTTTTGAGGTTCTGGACTCTGGGATGGTCAGTCTATTGTTCTGAAAACAGCGGCAGCTTCTCTGTTTGATGTATTTTTATCTTCTTTTCTCAGTAAGGAGCTTCAACAGATACACATCCTTTCAGACCCATAGCATGTTGAGGTTCTAGACTCTGGGGTGGTCAGTCCATTGTTCTAAGACCACCAGCAGCTTCTTTGTTTGATGTGTCTGTATCTCCTTCTCTCAGTGAGGAGCTTCTTCAACAGATACACATCCTTTCAGACCCATAGCATGTTGAGGTTCTGGACTCTGGGGTGGCCAGTCCACTGTTCTGAGACCACCAGCAGCTTCTTTGTTTGAGGTGTCTTTATCTTTTTTTCTCAATGAGGAGCTTCTACAACAGATACACATCCTTTCAGACCCATAGCATGTCCAGGTTCTGGACACTGGGGTGATCAGTCCATTGTTCTGAGACCACCAGCAGCTTCTTTGTTTGATGTGTCTGTATCTCCTTCTCTCAGTGAGGAGCTTCTTCAACAGATACACATCCTTTCAGACCCACAGTGTTGAGGTTCTGGACTCTGGGGTGGCCAGTCCACTGTTCTGAGACCACCAGCAGCTTCTCTGTTCGATGTGTCTGTATCTCCTCTTCTCAGTAAGGAGCTTCAACTGATACACATCCTTTCAGAACCTTAGCATGTTGAGGTTCTGGACTCTCGGATGGCCAGTCCACTGTTCTGAGACCACCAACAACTTCTTTGTTTGATGTGTCTGTATCTCCTGTTCTTAGTGAATAGCTTCTTCAACAGATATACATCCTTTTACACCCCATAGTGTTGAGGTTCTGGACTCTGGGGTGATCAGTCCACTGCTCGGAGACCACCAGCAGCTTCTCTGTTGTGTCTGTATCTCCTTTTCTCAGTGAGGAGCTTCTTGAACAGGTACACATCCTTTCAGACCCCATAGCATGTTGAGGTTCTGGACTCTTGGGTGGTCAGTCCATTGTTCTGAGGCCACCAACAACTTCTTTGTTTGATGTGTCTGTATCTCCTGTTCTCAGTGAACAGCTTCTTCAACAGATACACATCCTTTCAGACCCCACAGTGTTGAGGTGTCTTCTCACCATGGACAAAAAACGACTGTGGATGTTCTCAGATCTGAAGGTGGATCTTGATGTTCTCCTTAACCCTTAAAAAATGAAAGCACTGTATCTGATGGGGACAGCTTTGGTGGTCTACAAGGTCTAGCCCCATTTTTGGTCTTACATCCTGAAACTGAGTATATAAATGGTGGGCTTTTCCCTGTTGCACAGCATTACACCACAGCAGAACACCAGCTGCGACTATAGGCATCTGTGGGTTAACCTAAAAATATGAATCCCTGGATTAGACAGCTGTTTATATTATTGATCCAGGCGGCCGTGGTCACACCTGGGCCAGTACCTAATTCCCTGTTATTGAGCAGAAGGAGAACAGCACTTAAGATAGGTCCAGATTAGCAGGTGGGAATCCGGCTGCCCAACTTTAATTGCAGGAGCTGGAGATTGCGCCGGAGCTTTATCAGAGCGGGGCGATCAGGACGGGTCAGGATTCGCCGGGGAAAAGCGCCCGGTCAGTGGCCTGGACCGCCCACCCGAGATTGCAGGGAGAATTTCTCTCTATCTCAGCTCTTTTCCAGACACACACACACGCGTCACCACCGCAGACCGCCTGTACGCGGCCCTGCCAGCCGCTGAAGTGGATAAGCAATTCATATCTGGGCACTGAGAGTGAGTGGCATTTATAAGCAGGCGATCTCCACGCTCCCCCTCAGCGATGAAACCACTCACAGCTCACACAAACATAAGTAAGGACAGATGACGAGCAGGCAGGAGTCCAAAAACACAGCAGTGACAGCGGCGTATAAACAACAGCGCAGAGAGTAACAAGGTGCAGGTGTGCCCGTTCACTCTCACTCACTCTCTCACACACACACACACACATTCCCAAACTATACCTGTTTTTATATCTTGTTAGGACACGGGGTTTACATTTATATGTGTAAATACTAATACTAACCTGCACTGTATCAGCTCCACTGACCATACAGGAGCTCCACCTACAGACTGTAGTTCATCTGATTCTCTGTATACTTTATTACTCTGTTCTTTAATAATCAGGACCCCCACAGGACCACCACAGAGCAGATACTATTAGGGAGGTGGGTCATTCTCAGCACTGCAGTGACACTGAAGTGTGTGTTAGTGTGTGTTGTGCTGGTGTGAGTGGATCAGACACAGCAGTGCTGCTGCTGGAGTGTTTAAACACTGTGTCCACTCACTTTCCACTCTATTAGACACTCCTACTACTTGCTGGTCCACCTTGTAGATGTAAAGTCAGAGACAGTAGCTCATCTGCTGCTGCACAGTTTGTGTCCTCTAGTTCTTCATCAGTGGACACAGGACGTCGTTCACAGGACACTGCTGTCTGGATAGTTTTGGTTGGTGGATGATTCTCAGTGCAGCAGCAGCACTGTTGTGTCTGATCCACCCACACCAGCACAACACACACTAACTAACACACCACCACCACATCACTGCAGTGCTGAGAATGACCCACCTCTCTTATAGTAGCTGCTCTGTGGTGGTCCTGACACACACACACACACACACATTATATATATGTATATATATATATATATATATATATATATATATATATATATATATATATATATATATATATTATACTTTATATATTTTGTATATATTTTTTATTATTTCTTTTATTTGTTATATTTATCTATTGGTGAATGGAGGAACAGCAAAGTAAGAATTTAATTGTACATATATATATATAATTTTTTTTTATTTAGAGCAATTTTCTTCTACAACATGCCCAAAGGAAGTGAGTGCCGCTGACTGAGAGCCATACAGACTTGTTTTCTTCCTTTCTGCGGTCATCTGCTGGAATAAGGTTGCATTTGTCACGGTGCACGGATCAAGGATGGTTGTAAATGAAACAAGGCGCTCATTTTAGCAGTCTTATCTCTCCTCCCTCTCCAGCAGAGTGATGGCTATCACACAGCACAGCTCAAATCTGCTAAGTAAAGATAAGTGGGCCAGCGGTGAATGCTTATTGACAGGGGAATGGGCTCTTTTCCGATGATGGCTCACTTGGGGAATCTTCCACTTGGACTAAAAACACACACGCGCACACTCGCGTACAGAAGCCCAGCACTCTCGGCAGCGCGGTGCCACTTATCTCTCTCCACTCGTTTCGGATCCTTTCTCAGATCGGCTCAGTGGGACGAGGCGGGGAAGGTGGATCTTTGAGTGCTTTGGCCACGACTGTAATCAGGAGCCTCTGTATAATTACACTGAAGAATAAATGTAGCATCACAGAAATACAGCACGACAGCAGCGCCGCGCACACGCGCCCCTCTTTTGTTCTCCGGTTACAGAGAGACGGTTCACTCCTTAAGTCTTTTCTCAACTTAGGAAACAAGAACAAGTGAGGGTCTCAGACTCGGCTAATTAACCCTGTGACCTCTAAGGGTCAGTAAGTGAACTTGTTTTCATTAGTACATCTTAAATTATCTTTATTAGTAGATACTAATTTATTTTTAGTGGATGGTGATTAACTTATATCAGATACTCCAATTATTAGTAGATGATCATTAATACTAACTTTAATTTACAGCAAATTCTGAATAATGTATAGTAAACACTAAGCAACCTTCAGTAGATACTAAATTATTTATAGTAGATACTGAATAATTCATGGTAAATACTAAGTAAAAAATAGTAGACACTGAATAATGTATAGCAAATACTAGGTTATAGTAGATACTGAATAATCCATGGCAAATATTAAGTTACCTTTAGTAGACACTAAATGATTTGCAGTAAATACTGAATAGTTCATAGTAAATACTAAGTAACCTTTAGTAGACACTAAATCATTTACAGTAGATACTGAATATTTCATAGTAAATACTAAGTAACCTTTAGTAGATACTGAATATTTGTAGAAGATACTAAGTAGCATATAGAAGATGCTGAATAATTTATAGTAGATTTTAAGTTATAGTCAATACTGAATAATTCATGATAGATACTGATTAGTCCATAGTAAATTAAAGTTAGTACTGACTAATTTATAGAAGAAACTAAATACTTCTAAGTAGATACTGAATAATGTACAGTAAATACTAGGTTATAGTAGATACTGAAAAATTCATAGTAAATACTAAGTAACCTTTAGTAGACACTAAATCATTTACAGTAGATACTGAATAGTTCATAGTAAATACTAAGTAACCTTTAGTAGATACTGAATATTTGTAGTAGATACTAAGTAGCATATAGAAGATGCTGAATAATTTATAGTAGATTTTAAGTTATAGTCAATACTGAATAATTCATAATAGATACTGATTAGTCCATAGTAAATTAAAGTTAGTACTGACTAATTTATAGAAGAAACTAAATACTTCTAAGTAGATACTGAATAATGTACAGTAAATACTAGGTTATAGTAGATACTGAAAAATTCATAGTAAATACTAAGTAACCTTTAGTAGACACTAAATCATTTACAGTAGATACTGAATAGTTCATAGTAAATACTAAGTAACCTTTAGTAGATACTGAATATTTGTAGTAGATACTAAGTAGCATATAGAAGATGCTGAATAATTTATAGTAGATTTTAAGTTATAGTCAATACTGAATAATTCATAATAGATACTGATTAGTCCATAGTAAATTAAAGTTAGTACTGACTAATTTATAGAAGAAACTAAATACTTCTAAGTAGATACTGAATAATGTACAGTAAATACTAGGTTATAGTAGATACTGAAAAATTCATAGTAAATACTAAGTAACCTTTAGTAGACACTAAATCATTTACAGTAGATAATGAATAGTTCATAGTAAATACTAAGTACCCTTTAGTAGATACTGAATATTTGTAGTAGATACTAAGTAGCATATAGAAGATGCTGAATAATTTATAGTAGATTTTAAGTCATAGTCAATACTGAATAATTCATAATAGATACTGATTAGTCCATAGTAAATTAAAGTTAGTACTGACTAATTTATAGAAGAAACTAAATACTTCTAAGTAGATACTGAATAATGTACAGTAAATACTAGGTTATAGTAGATACTGAAAAATTCATAGTAAATACTAAGTAACCTTTAGTAGACACTAAATCATTTACAGTAGATACTGAATAGTTCATAGTAAATACTAAGTAACCTTTAGTAGATACTGAATATTTGTAGTAGATACTAAGTAGCATTTAGAAGATGCTGAATAATTTATAGTAGATTTTAAGTTATAGTCAATACTGAATAATTCATAATAGATACTGATTAGTCCATAGTAAATTAAAGTTAGTACTGACTAATTTATAGAAGAAACTAAATACTTCTAAGTAGATACTGAATAATGTACAGTAAATACTAGGTTATAGTAGATAATGAATAATTCATGGAAAATATTATGTAACCTTTAGTAAATACTAAATAATTTATAGTAGATGCTGAATAGTTCATAGTAAATACTAGGTAACCTTTAATATATACTGAAAAGCTCAAAGTAAATACTAAGTAACCTTTAGCAGATACTGATTTTATGGTAGATACTGAATAGCTCATAGTAAAAACTAAGTAACAAACAGTAGACACTGAAAAATGAATAGTAAATACTAAGTAATATAGTAAATACTGAATAATTTATAAGAGATACTAACCTTGAGTAGATACTAAATTATTTCTAATAGATACTAAATATTTCACAGTAAATACTAAGTAACAGTAGACACAGAATAATGCATAGTAAATACTAAGTAACAGTAAATACTGAATAATTTATAAGAGATACTAAGTAACCTTTAGTAGATACTAAATTATTTATAGTAGATACTGAATAGTTCATAGTAAATACTAAGTAGTCTTTAGTAGATACTGAATATTTACAGTAGATACTAAGTAGCATATAGGAAATGATGAATAATTTATATTAGATTTAAAATTACAGTAAATACTTAATAATTCATAATAGATACTGATGAGTTCAAAGTAAATACTAAGTCACCTTTAGTAGATAATGAATTTATAGTAGATATTAAAACCTCATAGTAAATACTAAGCAAACTTTAGTATATACTAAACAATTACAGTAGATACTGAATAGTTCATAGAAAATACTAAGTAACCTTTAATAGATACTGAAGGACTTACAGTAGATACTGAATAGTTCATAGTAAATACTAAGTAACCTTTAATAATTCATAGTAGATGTAAAGGTTCAGTGTTTTTAAGCAACATTCAATTAAATATCTATTAAAATGAAAAGCCTGTAACTCTAAACTAACAGTCAGTGGTATAATAGACTTGAATGCAGATGAAAAACCACTCATTAAACTGGTTTCACAGAGAAAACAAATGCGTTTGTATGAAGGGGAGTTTCAGCTGTGGGTGTTTACCCATCACTGGACAGGACGACTGATCATCAAGCATGACTGAGTAGTTTAGGATTTACTGAAAAAACAAGTTTCTCTATTTTCTACATCATATCAACATGACAGCTACTCTTTACAGTGTTTGAAAATGTGATGTATGGACCGATGATAAATTTTTAAAATAAAAACGAGGAGAGGTATGTTAAGCCCTTTGGCCGAGACTAGCGTTTGCTAAATAAACAATGAGTACTTCTTAAATATGACTTTACTCAATAGAACTGAGTAGTAGTAGCACCTAAACACACCGATCACCTTACAATGGGTTCCTAACAGAGTGTACCAGCACATACCACCAGAACTGTCCCTGTAGTAGAGACATGCAACCACCTCAGTGTCAATGCTGGACTGAGACATGTCCACCAACCAAAACTAAGTAAGAAATAGTAGACACTGAAAAATGTAAAGTAAATACTAAGTAACATAGTAAATACTGAATAATTTATAAGAGAAACTAAGTAACCTTTAGTAGATACAATTTTTTTTCTAGTAGATACTGAATACTTCACAGTAAATACTAAGTAACAAATAGTGGACACTGAATAATGCATAGTAAATACTAAGTAAATACTCTATCCAGTCCTGTTAGGGCGGCGTCCTGTGAGCGCTGCGTCCTGTGAGTGTGGCGTCCTGTGGGAGCAGCGTCCTGTGAGTGTGGCGTCCTGTGAGCGCTGCGTCCTGTGAGCGCGGCGTCCTGTGAGTGTGGCGTCTTGTGGGAGCAGCGTCCTGTGGGAGCAGCGTCCTGTGGGAGCAGCGTCCTGTGAGCGCGGCGTCCTGTGAGCGCTGCGTCCTGGGAGTGCTGCGTCCTGTGAGTGTGGCGTCCTGCGAGTGTGGCGTCCTGTGAGCGCGGCGTCCTGTGAGCTTGGCGTCCTGTGAGCGTGGCGTCCTGTGAGCGCGGCGTCCTGTGAGCGCGGCGTCCTGTGAGCGCGGCGTCCTGTGAGTGTGGCGTCCTGTGAGCGCTGCGTCCTGTGGGAGCAGTGTCCTGTGAGCACGGCGTCCTGTGAGCGCTGCGTCCTGTCGGAGCAGTGTCCTGTGAGAGCAACGTCCTGTGAGCGCTGCGTCCTGTGAGTGTGGCGTCCTGTGAGCGCTGCGTCCTGTCGGAGCAGTGTCCTGTGAGCGCGGCGTCCTGTGAGCGCTGCGTCCTGTCGGAGCAGTGTCCTGTGAGAGCAATGTCCTGTGAGTGTGGTGTCCTGTGGGAGCAGTGTCCTGTGAGCACGGCGTCCTGTGTCCACTGATGAAGGACTAGAGGACACAAACTGTGCAGCAGCAGATGAGCTACTGTCTCTGACTTTACATCTACAAGGTGGACCAGCAAGTAGTAGGAGTGTCTAATAGAGTGGACAGTGAGTGGACACAGTGTTTAAACACTCCCGCAGCAGCACTGCTGTGTCTGATCCACTCCCACCAGCACAACACACACTAACACCACCACTACGTCAGTGTCACTGCAGTGCTGAGAATGACCTCCTCCCTAATAGTATCTGCTCTGTGGTGGTCCTGTGGGGGTCCTGATCATTAAAGAACAGAGTAATGAAGTATACAGAGAATCAGATGAACTACAGTCTGGAAGTGGAGCTCCTGTATGGTCAGTGGAGCTGATACAGTGGGTGTAGATACAGGGAGGTGGTTTTTAATGTTATGGCTGATCTGTGTACAGCAGCTCTCCACCACTCTAAACTTTTCTCGACAGCTTCCAGTGTGTTTCTGTCCTGCTGCTGCTGCTGCTGCTGAAACTCAGACTGGGTGTGAAGGCTCAGGACTGCTGAGGTTCATGTTCTTCACTCTGTGCGTCGGTACAGTAATAGCCTCTGTCAACACACTGTATGCAATTACTGTGATTTTCCCGTTTCTCCTCCTCCTGCAGGCCCTCGGAAAATTGTCCAAGTCCGCGTCGGAGCACAGCGCCGCGGCAACAACACACACACACACGCACAGAGCCGCATGCCGAAACACACGCTCAGCTTCCTGACCGCCCACCACTCGAGTCCTTTGGCCCGCTTTCTGAAGAGGCTTAATTTGTGGCCGCCGCAGCTTCGGCACGTCCCTGTTTGAACACGCGCCGCGCGCTAAAAGCGTGCTAATAGTTTCTGTAGTTACACATTTCTAAGTTTAACTTTCCCGTCCTTGTTGCCATGGCAGCATCACAACAGTTGTCACCGAGAAAAGAATACGTGTTAATTACTTTGTTAAATAGTAGCGCAGGAAAAAAATAATAAAACACGGCTCATTATAAAAGAACTGCCCGCAAAAAAAAAAAAAAAAATTAAATATCTTCACACTGTCACCTTCAGGGAAAAAAAGATAAACTTAGTCTAAAAAAAAGATAAACTTAGTCTAACTTTCTTCTCTTCTTCTTTTCTTTCTCCAACATGCTCATCGTTACCTGCCTGCACTGGCGAGAGCTGCGAGAGTAAAACCAGCACTGATAGCGTCAGAACAAAGAGCGAGGCGTCCACTTACTTCTGCAGCGTTTCACACAGAAGCTGTTTATCTGGACAGTAAGACTTCATCGCCGCCGCCGGAACAAAATCTCATATCGTTTCAGGTTTTGTGTGAATTTCACAATGAACGGAGCTTTAGAAAACATCTGGCTCCATTGACTTACATTACAAGTAAAGTATATGCTGAACAACTGCCCATCCTGTGTGGTCTGATACTAAACAACTGCCCATCCTGTGAGGTCTGATACTGAACAACTGCCCATCCTGTGAGGTCTGATACTGAACAACTGTCCATCCTGTGAGGTCTGATACTGAACAACTGTCCATCCTGTGAGGTCTGATACTGAACAACTGTCCATCCTGTGTGGTCTGATACTGAACAACTGACGCTGACACTCCTGAAGATCCTGCTTTTTTACTTAATCACACTATCATCACTCTCACTACTTCCACAAACAAATCAATCATTTCTCCTCCTGCCTCTCAATCTCTGAGGTGTTTCTTTGATGGGACTGAAAGTTTTCTTTCTTTGTTTCTACATTCAATATTAATATAATTCAACATCTTCCTATATATATATATATATATATATATATATATATATATATATATTTGCACACACACAAACACAGGGTGAGCCAAATTGCTCAGGAAACCCTACTCCTTCAGAAACGACAGGGTAAGTGATGTATCTGAATACACCAGCAAGTAACCATGTCCCAAACCAAGGGCAAGTTTTTCCAATGGAAAGTTGGTCGTGTAGCAGATCAAAGAAGACCAGAACTGTCTCAGAAATTGATTGATGCAATCTCTCTTGTGGTTCAAACTTTATCAACACAGAAAGTTGTGTGTGTATACACACACACGCACACACACACAACACAGATGTCAGCTGTTGCATCTTTCCAAACCTACTGTTTTATTATATTAGGCCTACAACTACCAGTCAAAGGTTTAGTCATTATTAACATGTTTAGATCTGAGTGTGTTGAGAGACGAGTGTAAACAGTGAAGTTGGAGCCCATGTACACAAATATTACTAAAACAAACTTTTGAGTGTATTTAAATGTAAAAATGAGAATGTATATTTTTCTAAGAGCTATAAAACCACCAAACCTGTTTATCAGAACAAGATCTCAGCATCTACACTTTCTTCTTCAGTCCTGTTAGAGAAGCAGCTCATGTGGCTCCTCACGAAGCTGCTGGTCAGAATGTTCAAAGTATGTAAACCTGCATCAGAGCAAATGAGCTCATTTCTAAAAGACCCTCTAAACATTCTTTAAACACAACCAGATGTTTCATTCTGCTCCAGGAATAATTCCATACCGAATATTCTATAGTTCTGATCTCTTCACACTTATTCACTAATATTATTACTATTAATATAGTACACATAAGAAGAACCTGGGTAGGTGTGTCCAAACCTGTGACTGGGATTGAATATATAATAAAGTAGTCTACACTTTCATTCTGATCTCTGGTCAAGCCATCCTTGTTTGAACAGTAAAGAGTCACGTTGTGGAACCGCGGCTCTAAAATAATAATGTTCATAATAATAACGTCCGTCCTCCTATAATTATCTAAAACGAAACGGAGCTCCAAGCAGAAGCAGCTGCTTAGACTCTCCACCTCCTCCTGCGATGATGAATTACAGCTGGTTTATCAAGAACAGCACAACAAATTTATATAACTGTTTCTTAACCAAGGCAGCACGGTGGTGTAGTGGTTAGTATGGTGGTGTAGTGGTTAGTATGGTGGTGTAGTGGTCAGTATGGTGGTGTAGTGGTTAGTACGGTGGTGTAGTGGTTAGTATGGTGGTGTAGTGGTTAGTACGGTGGTGTAGTGGTTAGTATGGTGGTGTAGTGGTTAGTATGGTGGTGTAGTGGTTAGTACGGTGGTGTAGTGGTTAGTACGGTGGTGTAGTGGTTAGTATGGTGGTGTAGTGGTTAGTATGGTGGTGTAGTGGTTAGTATGGTGGTGTAGAGGTCAGTATGGTGGTGTAGTGGTTAGTATGGTGGTGTAGTGGTTAGTATGGTGGTGTAGTGGTTAGTACGGTGGTGTAGTGGTTAGTATGGTGGTGTAGTGGTTAGTACGGTGGTGTAGTGGTTAGTACGGTGGTGTAGTAGTCAGTATGGTGGTGTAGTAGTCAGTATGGTGGTGTAGTGGTTAGTACGGTGGTGTAGTGGTTAGTACGGTGGTGTAGTGGTCAGTATGGTGGAGTAGTAGTCAGTACGGTGGTGTAGTAGTCAGTATGGTGGTGTAGTGGTTAGAACAGTGGTGTAGTAGTCAGTACGGTGGTGTAGTAGTCAGTATGGTGGTGTAGTAGTTAGTACGGTGGTGTAGTGGTTAGTATGGTGGTGTAGTAGTTAGTACGGTGGTGTAGTGGTCAGTACGGTGGTGTAGTAGTCAGTATGGTGGTGTAGTAGTTAGTATGGTGGTGAAGTGGTCAGTACGGTGGTGTAGTAGTCAGTATGGTGGTGTAGTAGTTAGTACGGTGGTGTAGTGGTTAGTACGGTGGTGTAGTAATCAGTATGGTGGTGTAGTGGTTAGTACGGTGGTGTAGTGGTTAGTATGGTGGTGTAATAGTACGGTGGTGTAGTGGTTAGTACGGTGGTGTAGTGGTTAGTATGGTGGTGTAGTGGTTAGTATGGTGGTGTAGTGGTTAGTATGGTGGTGTAGTGGTTAGTATGGTGGTGTAATAGTACGGTGGTGTAGTGGTTAGTACGGTGGTGTAGTAGTTAGTACGGTGGTGTAGTGGTTAGTACGGTGGTGTAGTGGTTAGTATGGTGGTGTAGTGGTTAGTATGGTGGTGTAGTGGTTAGTATGGTGGTGTAGTGGTTAGTACGGTGGTGTAGTGGTTAGTATGGTGGTGTAGTGGTTAGTATGGTGGTGTAGTGGTTAGTATGGTGGTGTAGTGGTTAGTATGGTGGTGTAGTGGTCAGCATGATGGACTGGCGACCTGTCCATGGTATACACCGCCTTCAGCCAATGATGCTGAGTTTGGCTCCAGGATGGGTCTTCTTTGCCATCCGTCTTCGAATTAGAGTGTCACTCCTGTTCAGGTCACTGGGGCGCTTTCCCACTTCTGACACCAATGTAGCATCAGCACCGTACAAGAGGACACATGGAGGAACCGCTACTCAGCGCTGGGTGGGCTATTGTACTCGGCTGCTGAGGTTATTAAATATCATATAACTCTTTTAATAAAACTCTGAGAAATGAACGTTTTTAATACTGAAATCTGAAACCAAAGACGAGAACAGAGACCACCTGGGAAAGTAGGGCAGTTGGAAGCACTAATAAGGTCGTAGGTGTGCGTGTAGTGAATATTACGCAGCGGACTTTTAAAGGTTAAAGTGTTGCGAGGTTCGGCTGGTACTAATGGCGCCCGCTGCTTTGGAGCTGGAAGTAAATGGTAGAGGTCTTTGTGCTCCTGCCTCTAACCTCTAGCCTCGCTGTGTTTAAAACACAAACACATGCTGGAAAAGTCCATTTAGATTCTCCACAGTGCAGGTCTGGGAGAGGAGTCTGTGCTCTTGTGTGAGCAGGTTTATGTGCAGTAACAGTTACTTCTGACCTCTAAAACAGCTTATACTGAATAAACTCAGATTTATAAACTTGTACCAAAGTCGATTAATATACTTCTTAAATATATATAGAGCTATAGACATAGCCTTGCTTATAGACATACCCTTAGGTACATTAGAATAAGAGATATTAGTTTATAAACAGCATTAATAAATGCTGTAAGACACTAGAATAGGATATCCGTCTATAAACAACCTTAATAAACAATACCGTAGAGCAGAATAGGTGTTAGTCCAATATATTCATTTAAGTTTACTGCACTGTTTATTTAGATTCTTCATGGAATGACTTCTATTCTACGGTACAGTAACTAATATCTCTTATTCTAGTGCACTGCAGTGTTTATTAAGGATGTTTATGGACTCTTATTCTACTGTACTTTATTGCTTATTAAGGATGTTTATAAACTAATATCTCTTAATCTAGTGTGTCATGGTGTTTACTGAGATTGTTTATGGACTGATATCGCTTATTTTAGTGTACTGCAGAGTTTTAGAATGTTGTTTTAAGACTAATATCTTATTGTAGTATACTGTAGTGTTTATTAAAGCAGGATATGGACTGATATAACTTATTCCAGTGCACTACAGATTTTAATGCAGTTGTCTATAGACTAATATCCTATTCTAGTGTACCACTTCACTTTCTAAAGCTGTTCATGATCTAATATCTCCTATTCTAGTGTACCAGAGCGTTTCCTGAGGTTGTTCACGGACTGATATCTCTTATTTCAGTGCAGTGTTCATTGAAGATGTTTTTGGATTAATATCTCTATTCTAGTGTACCACATCGTTGTTAAAGGACTGATATCTCTTATTCTAGAGTACTGTAGAGTTTCATACAGTTGTTTATAGACTAATAACCTATTCTAGTGTACCACAGCGTTTCCTGAGGTTGTTAAAGGACTGATATCTCTTATTCTAGAGTACTGTAGAGTTTCATACAGTTGTTTATAGACTAATAACCTATTCTAGTGTACCACAGCGTTTCCTGAGGTTGTTAAAGGACTGATATCTCTTATTCTAGAGTACTGTAGAGTTTCATACAGTTGTTTATAGACTAATAACCTATTCTAGTGTACCACAGCGTTTCCTGAGGTTGTTAAAGGACTGATATCTCTTATTCTAGAGTACTGTAGAGTTTCATACAGTTGTTTATAGACTAATAACCTATTCTAGTGTACCACAGCGTTTACTGAGGTTGTTCGCGGACTTATATCTCTTATTCCAGTGCAGTGCAGTGTTTATTGAAGATGTTTTTGGATTACTATCTATATTCTAGTGTTCTACAGCATTTACTTGAGCTGTTAATGAACTAATATCTCTTAATCTGGTGTACCACCATGTTGACTGAGGTTGTTTATGAACTAATATCTCTTATTCTAGTGTACTGCAGTGTTTATTAAGCTTGTTTATGAACTAATATATCTTATTCTAGTGTACTGCAGTGTTTATTAAGCTTGTTTATGAACTAATATATCTTATTCTAGTGTACTGCAGTGTTTATTAAGCTTGTTTATGAACTAATATCTTTTATTCTTGTGTACTGCAGTGTTTATTAAGCTTGTTTATGAACTAATATCTCTTTTTGTAGTGTACAGCAGTGTTTATTATGCTTGTTTATGAACTGATATCTCCTATTCTAGTGTACAGTAGTTTATTAAGCTTGTTTATGAACTAATATCTCTTATTCTAGTGTACTGCAGTGTTTATTAAGCTTGTTTATGAACTAATATCTCTTTTTGTAGTGTACAGCAGTGTTTATTATGCTTGTTTATGAACTGATATCTCCTATTCTAGTGTACAGTAGTTTATTAAGCTTGTTTATGAACTAATATTTCTTATTCTAGTGTACTGCAGTGTTTATTAAGCTTGTTTATGAACTAATATCTCATTCTAGTGTACTGTAGTGTTTATTAAGCTTGATTATGAACTAATATCTCTTTTTGTAGTGTACTGCAGTGTTTATTATGCTTGTTTATGAACTAATATCTCTTATTCTAGTGTACTGCAGTGTTTATTAAGCTTGTTTATGAACTAATATCTTTTATTCTAGTGTACTGCAGTGTTTATTAAGCTTGTTTATGAATTAATATCTTTTATTCTAGTGTACTGCAGTGTTTATTTGGCTTGTTTAGGAACTAATATCTATTTTTGTAGTGTACAGCAGTGTTTATTATGCTTGTTTATGAACTGATATCTCCTATTCTAGTGTACAGTAGTGTTTATTAAGCTTGTTTATGAACTGATATCTCCTATTCTAGTGTACAGTAGTGTTTATTAAGCTTGTTTATGAACTATCTTTTATTCTAGTGTACTGCCGTGTTTATTAAGCTTGTTTATGAACTGATATCTCCTATTCTAGTGTACAGTAGTGTTTATTAAGCTTGTTTATGAACTAATATCTTTTATTCTAGTGTACTGCAGTGTTTATTAAGCTTGTTTATGAACTAATATCTCTTATTCTAGTGTAAGACAGTGTTTATTAAGCTTGTTTATGAACTAATATCTCGTATTCTAGTGTACTGCAGTGTTTATTAAGCTTGTTTATGAATTGATATCTCCTATTCTAGTTTACAGTAGTGTTTATTAAGCTTGTTTTTGAACTGATATCTCCTGTTCTAGTGTACAGTAGTGTTTATTAAGCTTGTTTATGAACTGATATATCCTATTCTAGTGTACAGTAGTGTTTATTAAGCTTGTTTATGAACGAATATCTCTTTTTGTAGTGTACTGCAGTGTTTATTAAGCTTGTTTATGAACTAATATTTCTTATTCTAGTGTACTGCAGTGTTTATTAAGCTTGTTTATGAACTAATATCTATTTTGTAGTGTACAGCAGTGTTTATTATGCTTGTTTATGAACTGATCTCATTCTAGTGTAAAGTAGTTTATTAAGCTTGTTTATGAACTAATATCTCCTATTCTAGTGTACAGTAGTGTTTATTAAGCTTGTTTATGAACTGATATCTCCTATTCTAGTGTACTGCAGTGTTTATTAAGCTTGTTTATGAACTAATATCTCCTATTCTAGTTTACAGTAGTGTTTATTAAGCTTGTTTATGAACTGATATCTCCTATTCTAGTGTACTGCAGTGTTTATTAAGCTTGTTTATGAACTAATATCTCCTATTCTAGTGTACAGCAGTGTTTATTAAGCTTGTTTATGAACTAATATCTCCTATTCTAGTGTACAGCAGTGTTTATTAAGCTTGTTTATGAACTGATATCTCCTATTCTAGTGTACTGCAGTGTTTATTAAGCTACATTTGCGCCGTGTTTTACTTGCGGACCGGAAACACACAATGTAAATTAAATGTAAATGTAACAAAATCTGCAATTACAGCATGAAATCTGAACAGAGGAGCAAACCGAGAAAAACCCACCAGACACAACTAGAGTGCTACAGAGGGGCCGCTGCACGGAACGAGTGGGCTGACAGGGAAAAAAACGCGAACCGAAAAAAGCAGCAAACACCTGTACGTAACCAGCGGAGAGGCTTTCAGGGAGAGGCGCGCTGATAACGATGCTTATTACTGCGCTTTACCTCCCTCTACAACAGAAAATCATTCTCCATTTTATCCGCGGGGGTAAACGGAGGGGGACGCAGATCAAATCTCCTTCCTCGAGCGAGCGGCGCGCCGGTGGAAATGCTAAATAACTTTCAGAACGCAGAATAGCGGCTGAGGAGTCCAAACTCGGGAGCTCTGTATTTGGGTAGAGAGAGAAGCTAGTTAAAGGCACAGCCGGAGGTACAGCTGCACCTGAGACTGGGGCGGGTAGAGGGAGGGGAGCGCGAGAGTTTGTTCATTTATTTATTTATTTATTTATTTATTTTTGTTTTACTTTCAGCCCGACATAAATGCTGGTGGTGAAGCCCCTCCTGGAGGGCAGAGACGGCTATTTCTGTTCTTACCTCTTCAGGAACAGAGCGATGATGGAGAAGCTCTTTCTGAAGCACTGTGTCACCCCCACACAAACATCTCACAATATCACAGAGCTCAGGCAGCTGAGCACCACAACCGGAGTGAGAGACAGAGACAGACAGAGACAGAAAGTGTGAGAGAGACAGAGAGAGAGCGAGACAGAGAGAGAGAGACAGAGTGTGTGAGAGAAACAGAGAGTGAGAGAGACAGAGTGTGTGAGAGAAACAGAGAGTGAGAGAGACAGAGAGAGAAAGAGAGAGACAGAAAGAGAGACAGAGAGAAAGAGAGAGAGAGAGAGAGAGAGAGAGAGAGAGAGAGAGAGAGAGAGAGTGAGACAGAAAGTGTGTGTTTGAAAGAGACACAGAGAGAGAAAGTAAAAAAAGAGAGAGTGGGAGAGATAGAGACCGAGTGAGAGTGTGAGACACAGAGATCGAGAAACAGACAGAGTGAGTGTAAAAGAGAAAGAGACAGAGTGAGATGAAGAGTGTGAGAGAGAGTGAGACAGAGATAGAGTGAGAGTGTGAGAGAGAGTGTGAGAGACAGAGAGAGAGAGAGAGAGAAAGAGAGAGAGAGAGAGAGAGAGAGGGAGTGTGAGACAGAGAGACAGAGAGAGAGAGAGAGAGAGAGTATGTTATAGATACTATACTGTCATAAGTACAGAGATATACATGGTATTAAAAGGGGAACTCCGTCCATTTAAAAAAATCTTTATTTAATAAATAGTCGAGATGTTATCGAAGGTGTTCGGAATGGTTTAGTGTGAAACGCTCCATTTCACAGAGATGGAACGAGACGTCCACCTCTAAAAGCTCCTCACAGAAAGTTTTTATATGAAATGGTTATAGTTATGAAGGCGCTGTCTGATAGTGTTTTATGATAAAAGAGAATTTCCTGCCCTAATACGTTCATACCTTTCAGCTACACCACTACCACATATACACACCACCGGGTAAAAGTCTGATAGTGTAAAAACCTTTATCTGATCAATAAGTCAAGTTTCAAGTCAAGTTTATTTGTGTAGCGCTTTTTTTGTCTCAAAGCAGCCTTACAGAGTTTTTAAAACAGTTACAACATATACCCCCCAGTGAGCAAGACCACCTCCCTCAGACTGGAGGAAGAAACCTTGGGAGGAACCAGACTCACAAGGGGAGACCCATCCTCCTCTGATCAAACAGTATTTACAGTTTAATAAACTAAACACCAAAGAAAAGAGTCTCTGTTTGAAATCTGGATAGCAAAGATTTAGAAGCTGCACAGCTAGAGTCTCTGACTGAGGCAGTCTCTGACTGAGGCAGTCTCTGACTGAGTCTTTATGTAAAGTGGGCGTGAGCTGAAACAGTCCCATCCTATCTCAGTGCTGGTGCATCTGGATGGTACAGTGATGTAACTGAGGGTGTAGCAGTAAATGGACAGGAGAGCTGACTGGTGATGGTGGGGAGGAGGCCCTGATGATCAGTCCTTCAACAGACGGGAGGACAGTCATTAGGGAGGACAGACATAAGTGTGTGTTCACTAGTAATAACAGCAGATCTGATTAGAACAGATGTAAATAATCATATATACAATACAAAGTAACATGAATATGTTATTGTGAGAGAAGTAGATCAGATCTTGTGTGCTCGTTTGAAAAACAAAGTTTAGAAGAACAAAGCACCTCCACCATGGGTGAGCATCTTGGTCAGGCCGTCTAGGGTGCGCCTAAGTAGGCTGCAGCTTTCTACTTATAGAAAGATATAATAATATACACCCAGGTCTGCATGTACACTGTTATGTTACACGCCTTCATTCAGCACCCAGTACAGACCACTCAACTAATCCATCCAGCTCCAGACTGTAATTACATTCACTTCTGCTATAAACCATTATATACAAATGCAATTACACTTGTTATTACAATGTGTTATTACATGAAAGATAATATGCAGTTACAACTATATAGATATGCTTATGTAATAACATGAGGCATAAAAGAAGTTGATACACATGTAATTACATAAGCTGTACGGCTGTAACCCACCTGTAACAGTGGCATCAATAGTAGTGACATTGTTATTCATGTGTAACTACACAGTTATTACAGACACTGTGTATACAATTGAGTGGTGATAACTTTTAAGGGTGAAGCAAATTTATCTATTGTCATCTCATTAAAAAACATGTATAATAATTAAATAATGACTGAAAACATAATAATGATTATAATAATTATAATAATAATAATAATAATAGAGCATTGAAATGCTTTCATCATGTTGAATCTCCCCAAGTATATGCTTTTTCTCTAAAGCCACAGATTCTCAACGTCCAGCAAAGTAAACAAAGTGATCGAAGTCATTGAGAGCAGATCCAGGCTGCGATTCCGTGTTTGGTTGCAATCGTGTCTGACGTGGTGTGTCTGACGTGGTGTGTCTGACGTGGTGTGTCTGACGTGGTGTGTCTGACGTTTCCTCGCTGAAGAAGTGTGTCAGTAAGACAGAGGGCAAACACAAACACATGTGAGAGATACTTAACCTCTGTCATTTCTAATCTATCCATTAGAGGCCGGCCTGAACCCTGAGGATGCACAGCGCTATCAATCACAATCTGACTGCTCCTCCAGCCCTCAGCTGCTGCCACAGCACACCACAGCACTACAGTGAAACCGTCAGCACTGGATTAACCCTTTAAGGCCATTGCAAAAATACTTCAAATGAATTTCAATTTAAAACATGTCCACTTGGGAGCGTCCTTAAACCCCTCAGATGACAAACATACTTCTGCTCTATATAGTTACAGTACAGTTACAGTAGGTTGGGCAGTAAGCAGTGTTTAGGCTCTATTGAAGTCCATGATGCATCAATCAGAAGCATGTTTGCAGCTCTACATCAGAAGCTCTACTAAAAGGGCAGCATTTTATTGATCTGTCGACCAACTATTAAAACTTGTTTCCATTTTAGTTAAGTCATTGTAGTACCACTTTGTATCTGAAGAGGTGATAGTGAGTGACTGTAGTACCACTTTGTATCTGAAGAGGTGATAGTGAGTGACTGTAGTACCACTTTGTATCTGAAGAGGTGATAGTGAGTCACTGTAGTACCACTTTGTACCTGAGGAGGTGATAGTGAGTCACTGTAATACCACTTTGTACCTGAAGAGGTGAAAGTGAGTCACTGTAGAACCACTTTGTACCCGAGGAGGTGATAGCGAGTCACTGTAGTACCACTTTGTACCTGAGGAGGTGATAGTGAGTCACTGTAGTACCACTTTGTACCTGAGGAGGTGATAGTGAGTCACTGTAGTACCACTTTGTACCTGAGGAGGTGATAGTGAGTCACTGTAGTACCACTTTGTACCTGAAGATGGTGATAGTGAGTGACTGTATTGTGCTGAGTGTAAAGTTTGGTGGAGGGGGAATTATGGTGTGGGGTTGTTTTTCAGGAGGTGGGCTCGGACCCTCAGTTTCAGTGAAAGGAACTCTTAATGCTTCAGCAGACCAAGACATTCTGGACAATTTCATGCTCCCAACTTTGTGGGGACAGTTTGGGGACGACCCCTTCCTGTACCAACATGACTGCCCACCAGTGCACAGAGCAGCTCCATAAAGACATGGAGGAGCGAGTTTGGTGTGGAAGAACTTGACTGGCCTGCACAGAGTCCTGACCTCCACCTGATAGAACACCTTAGGGATGAATTAGAGTGGAGACTGAGAGCCAGACCTTCTCGTCCAACATCAGTGTCTGACCTCAACAATGAACGGTCAAACATTCCCATAAACACTCTCCTAAACCGTGTGGAGAGACTTCCCAGCAGAGCTGAAGGTGTTATAGCTGCAAAGGTTGGGCCGACATCATATTAAACCCTATGGATTAAGAATGAGACGTCACTCGAGTTCATATGCGTGTGAAGATAGACGAGTGCAATGTAGTGTATATATATATATATATATATATATATATATATATATATAATAAACAATTCTATTAAAGATGACTGAGGAACACAGTTCTAAATGATCTACATTATACGATACATTATATGATTAAAGTATCTGATGATTTAGGGACGCTGTTTAAACGATATTAATTGGTGGCCTACAAGCTTCCGTGACTCGTTAGCTACATCAGCCTTACAAAGGAGCAAAGTTCAGACACCTGAACGGCGAGGAACATTGAGTGAATTGATTATTTTAGTAAGTTCAGGCCGGAGCGAGCACATGGTCTAGTACTGAGCGTGAACCGCGACCCTTCCTCGCAGGACTTAATGTGCTATAGAAATGTCAGCAGGAGACGTCCATGAGGTCTCAGCTGGTCAGAGCTCGGCTTAGCCTCCATTAACACTGTCACTGATGAATAGTACAATGCCACGCCGCCGCATTTACGCACCTGAGTCAGCCGGGACCCAGCTCGTAAAACGAAATGGACAAGGTCTTCCAGTGAAAACCTCCTGAGGCCAGCTGTGAGACCGGCCCATGTCTCAGGAGCTTTGGAGGAGAGGTTCGTTAAAGAGCATATATATTATATTTTACATTAATATTTCATTTTCAGCCTCCTGTGCTTCACTTATGACGTCTGTGTGACGTTTACACAACCATTCTGCAACCTTTCTTGACGCCATAGTATTAAAAAGGCTTTAGAGAAGACCCCAAGTATTCAGTCAGAGATCTGAAATAGTGTGAATGTCGTGTTGTTCATATTTATTTATTTTTTTAGCAATTTTTGTAATCGGAATGATGATCCGAATGCACTGATGTACCAAACATATCTTCTTTTACAAGAACAGCTCTATAGGTTTTCTATAGCATTTTTATTATTTAAAAAAAAAAAATTTAGTTATTTACACCAGACCTGACAGGCAATAAAGAAGAGGAAGAAAAAAAATTAATTAATTTAAAAAATCAGGGTAGATATACATATATACAAACACATACAACAAAACGAGCCAATTACAACACAAATCCAGACCACCAGTCATAAATTAATCTGTTTATTTGATAAACTTTAAGCTACCATGGAATAGAAACCCATTCCAGGCTGTGAAGGGAACGTCACCACTTTTCATTCCTTCCCAACAAACAACCCAACTGTCAGAGCTACATGTTCATCTCTAAACCAGCCTGAAGATCCTCTTCTCCACATTCTTCATCTAATGTTCCACCTTAAACACTGCAGCTCGTACAGACACCAGAATGGAACCGCAGCACCGTTTAAGGTGGAACGGAGAATTCTTAAAACCAGCTGCTGAACTTCCAACATCTTCAACAGAATCCTGAACAACTTTAACTCTGCAGTCTGTACATTTCACTCCAGACACTTTCTCCAACACTCGGACACCATGGAGCAGCTTCAGCTCAGCGTTCAACACTGAAGAGACTGAAGAGACGAGCAGCTCCACCTTTATTAGCACCACAACCTCCAACAGTGACTGGAAGTAGCAGCCATGCTGTGTGAGTGGATCACTGTGTGCTGGTTGAAGCAGATCATCTTCAACTGAAAGTTTCACAGAGACACCTTTCATCTACTTTGTGTTTGATGTTAAGATGAAAGAGAGTAGCTAGTACAGGTAACGTTAGACACTAGCAGCTCCAAGTAACCAGCATAGCTAACTAACTAGTATGTGGGCGGAGCTTATTTGCAAGGAGGTTCATTTGATTTGGTCAGTGTGGCTTCTGTGTGATCATCTCGCTGTGAACAAGCCAATAAGAGCAGAACTCATCAGACTACCAAAAATCAGATCATAGGGTGTAAATGGGCATCTTCATCTGGACCAAAGTCTCACACCTTCTATGTAGAACATTAGAGAACAACTGAAATACTGAATGAAAGCTTCTGTGGTGCCTTTAAGCAGAGGGTGCAGGTTTCTACTGGAGAGGATGCACCAGAGTTCGAGGACTACGAGCGCTAACGACTGTATTGCACAACATCACGTGCGCTTGTTGTCAGGATCCCCTTCGGATAACGGTTATTATTACACACTGAGCATATTGACATTCAGAGCGTGTCCTGCTATCAGAGAGAAAAGCTTATCTTCAGCAGTCAGCTGCCAATTACAGGAAAACTGGGGCAAAGCATCAACTCCAGGCTGAACCTGCGTGCTGTACTTGCACCAACTGTCCTTCTGAACAGCGTATATGTCGCAGGACGCTGGTGTGTAGCTGTAGCAGCGTTGAGGAACCTCTGTCCTGTAATCTGCTTCAGATCACGTCAAGGTTTATTCATACACAGACTTTTGCAATAAATGTTGTTACAAAGCAGCTTCACAGAAAATCCAGGTGAAAGCACCCAATGAGTCCACAGCGAGGTCCCAGTGAGCCCCTGATGAGACCCCAATGAGTCCCTGATGAGACCCCAATGAGTACCCAGTGAGGTCCCAATGAGGTCCCAGTGAGCCTCTGATGAGACCCCAATGAGACCCAGATGAGCCCCCAGTGAGGTCCCAGTGAGCCCCTGATGAGACCCCAGTGAGACCCCAATGAGTCCCCACCGAGGCCCACAGTGAGGCCCCAATGAGCTCCTGATGAGAACCCAGTGAGGTCCCAGTGAGCCCCTGATAAGACCCCAATGAGACCCCAGTAAGCCCCAAGTGAGCCGCTGATTAGCCCCCTGTGAGGCCCCATTGAGGCTGCGATGAGACCTTGATGAGCCCTTGGTCAGCCCCCAATAAGGCACCAATAAGGCCCCAGCGAGCCCCAAGTGAGCCACTGATTGATACCTTGACGAGCCCCCAGTGAGGCACGTCCCAATGAGACACCAATGAGACCTCAGTGAGTCACCAATGAGCCCCCAAGGAGGCCCCACTGAGCAAGCCAGGGGTGACAGTGGCAAGAAACACTCCCTCAGAGGAACCAGACTCAAAAAGAGAAACCCACCCTCCTCCGGTCCACACCGGAGAGTAAAACAGGTAGAACAGGTAGAGCAATAAAACAGATTTAAAACTATCCGCATGATTGAATGTATAGAAAAAGTAAAACGCAGCCTGTGATTGGACAGCAGCTGTTTATCCACCAGCCATCAGACTGAGAGCAGCAGCACCAGCACCAGCAGTGCCGTTACTGCTACACCTTAAAACCTCCACCCAGAAACTGAGTTCAGCTTTAGAGCTGTGAACAGCTTCTCTCCAGGCAGAACGCTTGAACGGAGAAAGAAGGAGAGAAAGAAAAAGAAGAGGAAACAGTATGATAGGGATAAATAAAGGAGAAGAGGAGAACAGGCTTATGTGTAAGAGAGAGAAGGGGTAGAAGGTAAGAAAGAAAGAGTAGGCTGAGAGGGGCGAGACAGGAGAAAGACAAAGAGAGGGATAAGAAAGAGAGATTTAATAAATGGAACAGGAAATTATACAAAGGTGGAGGAGAGACAGAGCAAATGAGTGGGTGAGAGAAAAGGAGAAATCAAAAGACAGAAAGGGGGGAGAGAGAATAGAGACAGGAAAACAGGAGGGAAAGACAGAGAGAGAGAGGGAAGAGGGGACAGAAAGAAAAAATGGGAAAAAAACTGAACAAAGAAGGAGAACAGGAGAAAAGTGAAAGTGACTGGGGA
>CM038716.1:42071602-42144102 GCA_021613375.1 Megaleporinus macrocephalus | reverse complement strand
TTCTTCCTCCTTTCCTGCTCTCTCTCTTTCTCTCCATTTCCTTCAAACCACTCTTCTCTTTAGTTCACGTCTCACTTCCTCCGTCTACCTCCGTCCTCTTCCTGTTCTCCTGTCTTTCCGTCTCTTTCTCTCGTTCTTACCTTTTTTTCTTCCCCCTTCAGTTCTCTCTCTCACTCCCTTCTTAAAGCCCCAATCAAATGAATCACGGCCGAGTGATCAGGAGGAGTTCCACTGATTGGCATTTCTCACCATCACAGTGTTCACTGCACAGTCAGAGCAGACAGAGCAGATAGAGTAGATAGAGCAGTCAGAGAAGAGGGAGCAGACAGAGCAGTCAGAGAAGAGGGAGCAGATAGAGCAGTCAGAGAAGGGGGAGCAGATAGAGCAGATAGAGAAGAGGGAGCAGATAGAGCAGTCAGAGAAGAGGGAGCAGATAGAGCAGATAGAGAAGAGGGAGCAGATAGAGCAGTCAGAGAAGGGGGAGCAGATAGAGCAGATAGAGAAGAGGGAGCAGATAGAGCAGTCAGAGAAGAGGGAGCAGTCAGAGAAGAGGGAGCAGACAGAGCAGATAGAGAAGAGGGAGCAGATAGAGCAGTCAGAGAAGGGGGAGCAGATAGAGCAGATAGAGAAGAGGGAGCAGATAGAGCAGTCAGAGAAGAGGGAGCAGATAGAGAAGAGGGAGCAGATAGAGCAGTCAGAGAAGGGGGAGCAGATAGAGCAGATAGAGAAGAGGGAGCAGATAGAGCAGTCAGAGAAGAGGGAGCAGACAGAGCAGTCAGAGAAGAGGGAGCAGACAGAGCAGTCAGAGAAGAGGGAGCAGATAGAGCAGTCAGAGAAGGGGGAGCAGATAGAGCAGTCAGAGAAGAGGGAGCAGACAGAGAAGGTGGAGCAGATAGAGCAGTCAGAGAAGAGGGAGCAGATAGAGCAGTCAGAGAAGAGGGAGCAGATAGAGCAGTCAGAGAAGGGGGAGCAGACAGAGCAGATAGAGAAGAGGGAGCAGATAGAGCAGTCAGAGAAGGGGGAGCAGATAGAGCAGATAGAGAAGAGGGAGCAGATAGAGCAGTCAGAGAAGGGGGAGCAGATAGAGCAGATAGAGAAGAGGGAGCAGATAGAGCAGTCAGAGAAGAGGGAGCAGACAGAGCAGTCAGAGAAGAGGGAGCAGATAGAGCAGATAGAGAAGAGGGAGCAGATAGAGCAGATAGAGAAGAGGGAGCAGATAGAGAAGAGGGAGCAGATAGAGCAGTCAGAGAAGAGGGAGCAGATAGAGCAGTCAGAGAAGATGGAGCAGATAGAGCAGTCAGAGAAGAGGGAGCAGACCGAGCAGTCAGAGAAGAGGGAGCAGATAGAGCAGTCAGAGAAGAGGGAGCAGATAGAGAAGAGGGAGCAGATAGAGCAGTCAGAGAAGGGGGAGCAGATAGAGCAGTCAGAGAAGAGGGAGCAGATAGAGCAGATAGAGAAGAGGGAGCAGATAGAGCAGTCAGAGAAGAGGGAGCAGATAGAGCAGTCAGAGAAGGGGGAGCAGATAGAGCAGTCAGAGAAGAGGGAGCAGATAGAGCAGACAGAGAAGGTGGAGCAGATAGAGCAGTCAGAGAAGAGGGAGCAGATAGAGAAGAGGGAGCAGATAGAGCAGTCAGAGAAGAGGGAGCAGACAGAGAAGGTGGAGCAGTCAGAGCAGTCTCCTTCTCCCTCTCTCTTCTCTTCCTCTCTTTCAAACAGAGCTGAGGAATCTGAGAAGTTCTGCATTTACAAAAAAAAGGAGAGAGGAAAAAAAAGAAAAGAAAAAGAGAAAGATGAAAGAGGTAACACTCTAAATATAAGCCAGTCAGTAGAACACTAATAGCCAATGAGAATGAGAATAGCCCCGCTCCAAACCAATCAGGTGGCTGAACTAGACTTCCAGACATTTCATGTTTGGTTGAAGCTCAAACAGTACAGAGTGTAGACGTAGCAGCAGCTTCACCCACGTACTAGTAATCTGGTTACTGTAGCATCACAGTCGAGCAGAGAGAATAAAATAAGAGAAAATAACAGAAAACGTTAAACTACTACTGAAAGAAACATGATACACGTGTTAATAATCTATAAATAATCTATAAGATCAGATAAACAGGTAAACAGGTGCTGTCCTGCTGCTGTGGTGATGAAGCTCTATGGGATGTTTGATCTTCAAGGTCTCGTGTAGAGCAGTTGTACTGTTGTGATCATCTCCACTGTGCAGAGCTGACAGAGCACCACACTGTTGTGTTTCTGTGTGAAACGCTCCCACAACGTTAGATGAACGTGAGTGATTGTTTGTAGCTGCAGCTCGCGCTCCGGATAAATCCATGCTTTCAGTGGGCGCATCGACGCATGTTATGCTAATAGACGTAATTTCGTAATTGATAAATATATAAATATATAAACTGTAGAAGTTTGAGTGAGACGCTGAGGCAAAGTTAACTTTATAACCAAAAATCCCGAGTAGAAAACTTTATTTTCTACTAAAAACAGAATCACTAAACCAACAACTCACCGCTAAGAGTGAACATAAACAGAGTTCTTTACTCAGAACCAACTTAAAGAACCAACAACAGCCTGATTAACACAGTGTCTGAGTGTGAATACTGTCCATACTGTCCATAATACTGCCCCATTTATATATATATATATATATATATATATATATATATATATATATATATATATATATATATATATATATATATATATATATAATAAGAGGATAAAAAGCAATTTAACAAAATTTAAATTTTGATATCTCCACTTCTTAGTTGAAGAAAAAGGCAATAGTGATTGGATTTATATCGTGATATATATCGATATATAAATATCTGTTTTCTGTTAGATTCGTGCAATAATGTGATAGAAAATTTAATCTACACACGCTTTTCCCCCCTTAACCCCAAAAGGTGGTCAATGAGGCCAGAATCCTTTGTTTCTGAAACGTGTAAAAGTTTCTAGCTCAGTGAATATCCAGACACAGCCAGCCAACAGCACGTCCAGCTGGCGCTCACCCTCCATCAGCCTCTCATCTACTGTGAATATTTGCATTTGAACCACAAAGGTGGTCGACCCTCACTGACCACCTCTCTATAGCAGGGGCAACGGTCAGCAGTGTGGAAAGGAAAAGACAAAGTGGACCACCGTCAGCGGCGTCAGGGGGGCTGAAAGGCGATTTCAAAGTAAAGTGAATTAAAACACATGTTCATTACTTTAAACACTGATTACACACCACACACTGGCCACGAGCAATGATCAGCCACCGGCACTCACTGAAGCCGGACAATCAGCCCTGATGTGCCTCAGACCCAGAGGTGTCAAGTAACCAAGTACAAATACTATGTTACTTTACTTAAGTAGAAATTCTGCTTATTTATACTTTACTGGAGTAATTACTATTCAGCTGACTTTTTACTTCTACTCCTTACACTTACACTCCATTATCAGTACTTTCTACTCCTTACATTTACGCTCCATTATCAGTACTTTCTACTCCTTACATTTACGCTCCATTATCAGTACTTTATACTCCTTACATTTACACTCCATTATCAGTACTTTCTACTCCTTACATTTACACTCCATTATTAGTACTTTCTACTCCTTACATTTACACTCCATTATCTGTACTTTCTAATCCTTACATTTACACTCCATTATCAGTACTTTCTACTCCTTACATTTACGCTCCATTATCAGTACTTTCTACTCCTTACATTTACGCTCCATTATCAGTACTTTCTACTCCTTACATTTACACTCCATTATCAGTACTTTCTACTCCTTACATTTACGCTCCATTATCAGTACTTTCTACTCCTTACATTTACGCTCCATTATCAGTACTTTCTACTCCTTACATTTACGCTCCATTATCAGTACTTTCTACTCCTTACATTTACGCTCCATTATTAGTACTTTCTACTCCTTACATTTACACTCCATTATCAGTACTTTCTACTCCTTACATTTACACTCCATTATTAGTACTTTCTACTCCTTACATTTACGCTCCATTATCTATACTTTCTACTCCTTACATTTACACTCCATTATCAGTACTTTCTACTCCTTACATTTACGCTCCATTATTAGTACTTTCTACTCCTTACATTTACGCTCCATTATTAGTACTTTCTACTCCTTACATTTACGCTCCATTATCTGTACTTTCTACTCCTTACATTTAAACTCCATTATCTGTACTTTCTACTCCTTACATTTACACTCCATTATTAGTACTTTCTACTCCTTACATTTACACTCCATTATCAGTACTTTCTACTCCTTACATTTACACTCCATTATCAGTACTTTCTACTCCTTACATTTACACTCCATTATCAGTACTTTCTACTCCTTACATTTACACTCAATTATCAGTACTTTCTACTCCTTACATTTAGACTCCATTATCAGTACTTTCTACTCCTTACATTTAGACTCCATTATCAGTACTTTCTACTCCTTACATTTACACTCCATTATCAGTACTTTCTACTCCTTACATTTACACTCCATTATCAGTACTTTCTACTCCTTACATTTACACTCCATTATCAGTACTTTCTACTCCTTACATTTACACTCCATTATCAGTACTTTCTACTCCTTACATTTACACTCCATTATCAGTACTTTATACTCCTTACATTTACACTCCATTATTAGTACTTTCTACTCCTTACATTTACACTCTATTATCAGTACTTTCTACTCCTTACATTTACACTCCATTATCAGTACTTTCTACTCCTTACATTTACACTCCATTATCAGTACTTTCTACTCCTTACATTTAGACTCCATTATCAGTACTTTCTACTCCTTACATTTACACTCCATTATTAGTACTTTCTACTCCTTACGTTTACACTCCATTATCAGTACTTTCTACTCCTTACATTTACACTCCATTATCAGTACTTTCTACTCCTTACATTTACACTCCATTATCAGTACTTTCTACTCCTTACATTTACACTCCATTATCAGTAATTTCTACTCCTTACATTTACACTCCATTATCAGTACTTTCTACTACTCACATTTACACTCCATTATCTGTACTTTCTACTCCTTACATTTACACTACATTATCAGTACTTTCTACTCCTTACATTTACACTCCATTATTAGTACTTTCTACTCCTTACATTTACACTCCATTATCAGTACTTTCTACTCCTTACATTTAGACTCCATTATCAGTACTTTCTACTCCTTACGTTTACACTCCATTATCAGTACTTTCTACTCCTTACATTTACACTCCATTATCAGTACTTTCTACTCCTTACATTTACACTCCATTATCAGTACTTTCTACTCCTTACATTTACACTCCATTATCAGTAATTTCTACTCCTTACATTTACACTCCATTATCAGTACTTTCTACTACTCACATTTACACTCCATTATCTGTACTTTCTACTCCTTACATTTACACTACATTATCAGTACTTTCTACTCCTTACATTTACACTCCATTATTAGTACTTTCTACTCCTTACATTTACACTCCATTATCAGTACTTTCTACTCCTTACATTTACACTCCATTATTAGTACTTTCTACTCCTTACATTTACACTCCATTATCAGTACTTTCTACTCCTTACATTTACACTCCATTATCAGTACTTTCTACTCCTTACATTTACACTCCATTATCAGTACTTCCTACTCCTTACATTTACACTCCATTATCAGTACTTTCTACTCCTTACATTTACACTCCATTATCAGTACTTTCTACTCCTTACATTTACACTCCATTATCAGTACTTTCTACTCCTTACATTTACACTCCATTATCAGTACTTTCTACTCCTTACATTTACACTCCATTATCAGTACTTTCTACTCCTTACATTTACACTCCATTATCAGTACTTTCTACTCCTTACATTTACACTCCATTATCAGTACTTTCTACTCCTTACATTTACACTCCATTATCAGTACTTTCTACTCCTTACATTTACACTCCATTATCAGTACTTTCTACTCCTTACATTTACACTCCATTATCAGTACTTTCTACTCCTTACATTTACACTCCATTATCAGTACTTTCTACTCCTTACATTTACACTCCATTATCAGTACTTTCTACTCCTTACATTTACACTCCATTATTAGTACTTTCTACTCCTTACATTTACACTTACATTATAGTCATTATAACTTTTAGAAGAATGGGGTTTTTGGGGAGGTGGGCTAGTGCACTATAGACCCCTGTGGTGCAGCCTAAGCTTTTGTCCTTAATAGTAGCAGTATTTTTACACTTTTACTGGAGTAAAAAGCTTGAGTTGATATTTCAACTTCTACAGAAGTTTTATTAAACCATAGTATCTATACTTCTACCTGAGTAATGAATGTGAATACTTTTGACACCTTTGCTCAGGCCTGTAATGTTAAATCAATCTATCAATCAATCTATCAATCAATCATCTTCTAAACAACTTATCTTTCTGGTTTGCATAAGGTGCTGCAGCCTATACCAACGGCCCTGGATAGGTCGCCAGTCCATCACACGGTCCCACTTTATATGAAGTGTTTGTAATAACTGTGTAGTTACACATGAACACATGTAAAAACAATGTAACTACTAGTAACTCAATCACTGTTACAGATTGATTTCAGCAGCACAGCTTATAGAATTACAAAACAGTATCTTAATAGTAACAGCATATTGTCCCTCATGTAATGACACATTAAGACTGTATTTACACTGAAGACGCCATTGACTTCACTAGTGCTTTAAAACAGTTTTGAGTTTAAGGCATTATGTAACATGATGGTACTGACACACCAACAGCAGACGTAGATTGGAGTATACTGCTCCCAAAACAATAACAAACTACAGTTCCAGTTTAATTGCAAATGCAGTTATACACATGTTATTACCAACGTATAATTATAGGAGAGAAATTAAGCTGTTATGACAATTAAGATACTCTTATATCTATATGCATATCTCACTGTTGTTCAAAGAAAAACAGAGATACACACTATGGCTGTGTCTCAAATCCTACTGAGCTCCTACATATTCAGCATTTTACGCCATAGTATGCGCTCCCGACATGTAGACTGTCCCAATACTTACATACCTTAAACATGCTGTCTACTGAGGAACCTTATTTAGACCTGATTTTAAGGAAGCATCGAACTCTTCCTCAGCCGCTAAAACAATCCCATGATGCACCGCAGGCTAATCTAGGAGCAGTGAAGTGGTTTTAAAATGTGAGTTATTTTGATTCTCTCTGGAGTTTTAATGTGTTTCTGGTCATATAATCACACAAAACAGTATTTTACTATCAACTCTGTAACGAGTCCTTCACCATTTACACTTTTATACTCCAGACATTAGCATTTATGCTAGCAGATTTTTAAGCCTCGGCTATTGTTTTGGATGCTGGCCGGTAGCTTAGCAACCAGCTAAACATCGGTGTTGTGGGCAGTGGGCGGGAACAAGCTGTGACGCAGTCTCTCTCTAACTAGAGCGTCTCAGTAATCTGTTTTATGAGGAGAGAACACTGATACTTACACACTCACTATCTAGACAGCCTACTTACACACTCACTAGGATTTGAGACCCTATACACTACTGCTCAAAAGTTTGGGATCACAGTGAAATGTTCTTGTTTTAATGGAGTATCTTCTTCTTTAACACAACAATGGACTGACGGGTCTCTAAAGAAAGTTGTTTCTTTCTGGTCATTGTGAGTCGGTCAGCAAGTCATCAACTGCTGATCTACAGATACTAAACTAAGCTAGAATGTTGTTCCCTTTTATACTCACTTATTAGTAGAATGTTTTTCAGCTGTGCATCACAATTGAGCAAGAGTGTCCTAACAACCAATTAGTCCAATAACATCCTTAACTTGGATTGGTGGCCGTACCAGGAGATTTAGACAGAGGACTGAGAATTGCTGATAATAGAACTATATGTAAAATAAGCCTCTATACAAAAATAGACTTTAATACAAACATTTTTATTCTTTAAAAATCATCTGATACACTTACATTCATTGTGAAATGGACAGTGAATTGCCTGAAAATTGCATAAAATGAAATTCTAAAGTGATGCAAACTTTTGAGTGGTAGTGTATATAAATACACACACACACATGTATGTATATATATATATATATATATATATATATATATATATATATATATATATATATACATACAAACACACACACACACACACACGTACATCAGATTTTATAGAGACTCTATAAAGTGGGATCGGACATACTTACACATTCACACGCAACTCATCATCACTGATTCACGCGACTGCACAGCTTTGTGTGTGTGGAAACCCACGTGGACACAGGGAGAACCAGCAAACTTCACAAAGAAAGAAACCCATCTACCTGGCCAGGTAATCGAACCCAGACCCTTCCTGCTGTGAGGCGACAGCGTGCACTAGAGCTGGGTATCGCCACTGATTTCCCGGATCAATTCGATCTCGATTCACAAGGTCCCAATTCAATTCAATTTCCGATTCGATTCAATTCAATATGGATTCATTTAGGGATATTTCAGTTACAATAATATGTTTTGTTTGAATATGAAAAGAGATTTTCAGGGAACTAATGTGGTAAATGTACAAGGAACATTACTAAAAACATTAGTGTTTATTTGCTGTCCTGGTTTCTGAATCCAAAATGTAGCCAGACATCTGCTTTCAAGTTCTGGGACGCCTTCACTTGTGCTCCAGCCATGCTTATCTGATGTACACCCCCAGCCAGATCTCGGGTTTATATAAATCGATATCGGATTATTCGAATGAAGATCGATTTGAATTGAAAAATCGATTTTTTAAACACACCCCTAGCGTGCACCACCGTGCTCGTGTGAAGTCATAGTTTATGGACGTTGCTGTCATGAGGCTCACCTGAACTCCACTTACAGGACAATGTCTTATCTACGTCAGGGATACCGTAAGGACAGAGCAGTAGATGGACATGGACGTGAATCTTATCCATCTAAACAGCATGTGCACAGCTACAGGAGGGGCGGAGCTTACACAGTTCAAAATCCAACAGAAGATAAACATTCAGGAAGCAGAAACCAATACAGACCGGGCTCGCTACTGATTATCTCCTGCTCCTGCTTGGATCTCTACCCGACTCGTACCTGTACCTGCCCATCCATGATACTACTGATCGTCAGAGTTCACTGCAACAGAGGCTGGAATGGTTTGTCCCGCGTGCAGGCACATTTCTAGTCTGACTAATGCAGAGAGCTTACTAAGATGCATGGTGGGACTGCGTCTCTGACGCTGCGTCAGCCTCTAGTGTGTAGGCACCGTTACTCAGCCACTCAGCGTCAGCGCAAATCCAAGAAAACAAACCTGTCACACACCAAACCAGCCTTCTACCACACTGACAACATCCTATATCAGCTCAGGCAGGAGGCTCTGCATGTAGCTCTGAGAAACTCCTACCTCAGTCCTCCCAAATACTTCTGCTTCTGGAACACGGCGATGCTGGCGTAGCTCAAACGTGCCAGAAAAGAGAGAGACTTTTAGAGTGATAGTAACTTTCAGACATCTGCTCAACAGGAGTCCCGCCAACACGTCACCACTGACCTGTCCATACACACACTATACTGACACAAGTATTCAGGAGTTCAGTTCCAATCACTTCATGGCCACAGGTGTATAAAACCAGCACCTAGTCCTGCAGACTGCTTCTACACACATTAGTAAAGAGTGGGTCTCTCTCAGGAGCTCAGTGAACTCCAGCGTGGTACCGTGATAGGACGCTACCTGTACAACAAGTCCAGTGGTGAAGTTTCCTCACTACCAAATATTCCACAGTGGACTGTCAGTGGTGTTAGAACAAAGTGGAAGTGATTGAGAATGACAGCAACTCAGATACCAAGTGGTAGAACACGTACAATGACAGAGCCGGTCAGCTGAAGCTGAAGAGCATAGTACACAGAGGTCACCAACTTTCTACAGAGTCCATCACTACAGACCTCCAAACTTCATGTGGTCTTCAGATGTAAAGTTTGGTGGAGGAGGGATTATGAGAGAACTACAAAGCGCATGCATGTGTACAGTGACGGCTTTGATGGTTCTGATGGTGTGTAACATATCATAGAGAGCGGGGGTGTCGGGTGTATTCTAAAGACCCTCTCTATCAGTTGCCTAATCATAGGATTTAATGAGCAACCGTGACCTTCAACCTACAGGCCCTGCGCACCAGAGAGGAGCCGCTAACAGAAAGATTTTACAGATCCGATTAGAACTGCAGGCTCTGAGAAAACAAAACAACGGGGAAGATGCTGCTGGTGGTCATTAGAGAGGACAGCGGTGGAGCCGGCCAAAACCACCACCAAAAAAAAAAAACATCTACAAACAAGCCCAAAGCAAACGAGCCCGGCTGGACTGCCGGCAGTGCCGCTCACCACGAACACAGCAACAGACTCGGATAAGTATCTGTTTACTGAACCGTCTAATTGTCTGAATCGCATTCTACACAAGTCTCTGTTCTGACCGCATGATTCTACTGACCATCACCAATAAAATCAGCATAATACATGATGACCGGCTCGGAGGACTCTTCGTTTAAAGGGCCCGTGGCATGGATTGCGTTATGAAATGTACCAGTTAAAAAACTTCCAACACTCTATGGTCCACTAGGGCTGCACCTAACGATTAATTTCTTAATTGATTGATCTAACGATTCTTTTTTCAATCAAATTTTTAGATTACTCTAATGTGAGGGTGTTTGTGTATATATATATATATATATATATATATATATATATATATATATATATATACACACACACACACACACACACACACACACACACATATATATATATATATATATATATATATATATATATATATATATATATATATATATATAAATGAAAGGAGTACCAGACCACTGCAAATCTACCAAGACCCACCTGTCCCTCTAAACTTTCAGCTCAAACAAGGAGAAGACTGATCAGAGATGCAGCCAAGAGGCCCATGATCACTCTGGAGGAACAGCTGAGGTCGGAGAATCTGTCCGTAGGACAACAATCAGTCGTACATTGTACAAATCTGGTCTTTATAGAAGAGTGGCAAGAAGAAAGCTGGATTTAGAGATATCCAGAAAAAGTCTCCTTTAAAGTTTCCCACAAGCCACCTGGGAGACACACCCAACATGAGGAAGAAGGTGCTCTGGTCAGATGCAACCAAAACATGGTGGTAGCAGCATCATGCTCTGGGCCTGCTTTTCTTCAGCAGGGACAGAGAAGATGGTTCAAATTGATGGGAAGATTCTGGAAGAAAACCTGTTGGAGTCTGCAAAAGACCTGAGACTGGGACAGAGATTTATCTTCCAACAAGACAATGATCCAAAACATAAAGCAAAATCTACAATGGACTGGTTCACAAATGAACGTATCCAGGTGTTAGAACGGCCAAGTCAAAGTCCAGACCTGAATCCAATCGAGAATCTGTGGAAGGATCTGAAAACTGCTGTTCACAAACGCTCTCCATCCAACCTCACTGAGCTCCAGCTGTTCTGCAAGGAAGAATGAGCAAACATTTCAGTCTCTCGATGCTGAACTGATGGAGAAATACCTCGAGCGACCTGCAGCTTTAATCACAGCAAAAGGTGGCGCTACAAATACTAACGCAAGGGGGCCGAAAATTTTGCACGCCCAATTTTTCAGTTTTTTATTTCTAAAAAAAGTTTAAAATATCCAATAAATTTCATTCCACTTTATGATTGTGTTCCACTTGTTGTCGATTCTTCACAAAAAATTACAATTTCTTATCTTTATGTTTGAAGCCTGAAATGTGGTTCAAGTGGGCCGAATACTTTTGCAAGGCACTGTATACACATATACACATACAGTGACGGCTATATTGCTTCGAACGCATGCAGACGGAGTATAAATCAGCCTTTACACGTTAATAATCTATAAGATAAACAGGTAAACAGGTGCTGTCCTGCTGCTGTGGTGATGAAGATCTACGGGATGTTTGATCTTCAGGGTCTCGTGTATAGCAGTTGTACTGTTGTGATCATCTCCACTGTGCAGAGCTGACAGAGCACCACATTGTTGTGTTTCTGTGTGAAACATTCCCACAACGTTAGATGAACGTGGATAAACCCATGCTGTCAGTAGGAGCGGCCATCTTTGCGATGCAGCGACACACGTTATGCTAATCAACGTAATCTCTTAGGCGACATAATCGATTACGTCTGTGCATCACCCCAGCCCTACTGTCCACGTACTGTCCACTTACTGTCCACGTACTGTCCACGTACTGTCCACGTACTGTCCACTTCGTCCATACACAAAAACTCACCTTTCAAAAACTGCTCGTTCTGATTTGATTGTTTTTGTGATGTCATAAAAAACAAAGTATTCAATCTACAGCAGTTTGGCCCCGCCCTCTCTCACTGAAAACCTGTTTCAGGCCAGACTGCTCCTAAATAAGAAGCCTGTCAGAACATACATTCAGCTCATACCCTAAACAGCCACTTTACCTGTACACAGGTAGGTGAAGGTAGTGTTACAGGTTACTTGTACACAGGTAGGTGAAGGTAGTGTTATAGTTTACCTGTACACAGGTAGGTGAAGGTAGTGTTACAGGTTACTTGTACACAGGTAGGTGAAGGTAGTGTTACAGGTTACTTGTACACAGGTAGGTGAAGGTAGTGTTACAGGTTACTTGTACACAGGTAGGTGAAGGTAGTGTTACAGGTTACTTGTACACAGGTAGGTGAAGGTAGTGTTACAGGTTACTTGTACACAGGTGTCTCATTGGTGTAGTGTGAGGTGGTTACCCTGGAGGGGTCCCTAGTCTACAGTATGGAGGGCAGCAGTGTAACCCACTACACTACTCCAACTACAAATCATAATCAGTGTGAATAATAAAACTCTGCTTTCTGGCTGGACGTCTTAAAGAATTATTATATATAAATACTGAATATTCCCTTGTGATTCAAAGCAAAGCTTTATACAGTGCATCACATTTCGTGATGATTATCGCGGCTGATAATGAGACGTGTTGGCCTCTTTCTGACATCTCACTGACATTTAGACGCCATTAATCCGTAATAAGCCGCAGTTATCACCAGCGCTAACATATGCTAGCAGTAATTCTGTTTGAATTATTTCTCACTCGTAGTAATTGTGTTCTAAAGAGTCAATCTATAGATACTCCTGGCTGGAAGTAGAAGATATTTAATAGTGGTTTGAATTTGATGGACTGTATGAATGTTGTATGTTCAGTTTTGTTTGACATACATATATATATATATAAAATATATATATATATATATATATATACATACATACATAAATATATATATATATATATATATATATATATATATATATATATATATATATATATATATTTTTTTTTTTTTTTTTTTTTTTTTTTTTTTTTTTTTCATATTCTGCATGTTAATGATAATTTATGTTAAAAACAAATTTAAAAATTAATTACTTATAAATTACATGCATATCATCAAATATCAAAAAACTAATAACTTTCACCTGGTGGAAGATATTTACAGTTTTGTCATATTTTGGCTATTTTACATGTTAATTACTGTTATTTAATGAACTATTTGAATTTTTTAAACTACTGTATTTTTGTATAATAAACTATTTAAAAATGTAATTACTTCTAACTTGTGTAAATATTTTTAGATATTTCTAATATATCTAATGATCTGAATGTCAGATTTTGTGAAACCTGTTTCCCATATTTTTACTATTTTGCATGTTAATTATTAATATTCAGTATATTACACTATTTTTAAAAATGAATTACTTCTTAATTACATGTATATTATTTTCAAACAGCTGCATATCAAATCAATAATGACTAAATCTATATGGTGGGAGATATTCACGGCGTAGAACATCTTAACGAAGATAATTTATAGTGATTTGAATATTATGCTCCATGTCAAGTCTTGTTTCGCTTACAGGAAAAACATTCTTTTTCATATTTTTCCTGTTTTGCACAGTAATTATTGTTATTTGGTATAATTAACTAAGCTAAAAATTATTTTAAAACAGCTGTATATTAAACAATAATAACTAAATATTCTGCTTGGTGGAAAACGTAGATTTTTGTTATATTTTTGCAAGTCAATAACAGTTATTTTGTAAAATAAACTACTTGAAAATGTAACTGCTTATAAATTGTTTATAATATCTTAAGGAAGATATTTTACAGTGATTTGAATTTTATTCTGCATGTACCGTCTTGTTTTGCTTATAGGAAAAACATTCTTTTTCACATTTTTGTTATTTTGCATGTTAATTACTGCATGTTAATTTCTACGTAATTATGTTTATATTATTTTTAGAAAGCTGTATAACAAAACTATAATATCTCTAAATGTCAGATTTGGTAGAAGATCATAACATTTTGCTTTTATGCATATTGTATAATGAACTATTAAAACATTGAATTACTTTTAAATTGTGTATAATATCTTAGAGAAGATATTTTATATTGATCTGTAATATGTTTCTCATAATTTAGCTGTTTGCATATTAATTATTATTAGGTATAATAAACTATTTTTCAAAATTAATTACTACTAAAGTATGTGTATATTGTTTTAATACAGCTGCATATCAAAACAACAATAATCTTAATCTTCCACTTTGTGGCAAATATTTATATTTGTCATTTTTAAATGCCAATTACAGTTATTTTAATTACTCTTTAAATTAATTACTTAATGTAATTACTTTAATTAGTTATATGTAATTACTGAAATTATGCATATAATAATATAAAAACAAGATATTTTATAGTGATTGGAATTTGACTGAATGTAACAACATGTTTCTCATATTTTTGCTGTTTTGCATTTTAATTACTGTTATTTGGTATAAATAACTATGTTAAAATGTAATTACATCTTTATTATGTGTATATTAATTTAATACATCTGTATAACAAAACAATAACAGCACAAAATCTTCAATTTTGTCATATTGTCACTATTTTGCATATATTAATAATAGTTATTTTCTACAATTACCTATTAAAACAAAAATAATTAATTATAAATTGTGTATAAAATGTTAAAGAAGATTTTTTATAGTGATTTGAATTTGATGGACCGTATGTAACATGTTTCTCATATTTTTGCTATTTTGCATGTTAATTACTGTAATTTGGTATAATTATGTTAAAAATATCGAATTACATCTTAATTAGATATATATTATTTTAAAACATCTGTACATCAGAAGATAAATAATGAACTTTTTGCACTTCCCGCTTGACGTGCTCAGCTCATCAGTGCAGTGTGAATCCCTGCTGTGGTTGGATCGTCTGGGAAACTCTAGCCGGAGTGATCTGGAGGGGAAAGCGTGTTTTCATCTCTCTGCACACTGAAGCCTCTTCTATCTGATCTTCCTACACATTCATCAACAGGCCCGCGCTCGCAGATCTATAATAAAGCGTCAAATAGTAGCGTGTTTATTTATAACGGTGGGCGTGAACTCCCGCCGGCCGAGCGTTCGGAACCATATCTGGAAAAAGGTCTTTAAACACTTTCGTGAATTGAGCTCATCAGTCAATAAACTACGAGCTGAACTGCCGCAGATGCACCGCTCCCCATCGCAGCAGCGCCTCTCACTGCGCTCTGATACGGTCTAACATGCAGGCCCTGTTCACGGATGGTACTACAGGGAAACTCCACCAATCTTTCATAATTTCTGACAAGACACGAACGAAGTGGCCTTAAGCAAGACACCTAGCCCCAACTGCTCCGTGGACAGTTGCTCACTGCCCCCCTAGGGTGTGTGTTCACTAGTGTGTATTTCACTGTCCCCTAGGGTGTGTGTTCACTAGTGTGTATTTCACTGTCCCCTAGGGTGTGTGTTCACTAGTGTGTGTATGTGGGTGTTTCACTGTCCCCTAGGGTGTGTGTTCACTAGTGTGCGTATGTGGGAGTTTCACTGTCCCCTAGGGTGTGCGTTCACTAGTGTGTATGTGGGTGTTTCACTGTCCCCTAGGGTGTGCGTTCACTAGTGTGTATGTGAGTGCTTCACTGTCCCCTAGGGTGTGCGTTCACTAGTGTGTATGTGAGTGCTTCACTGTCCCCTAGGGTGTGCATTCACTGTCTCCTAGGGTGTGCATTCACTAGTGTGTATTTCACTGTCCCCTAGGGTGTGTGTTCACTAGTGTGTATTTCACTGTCCCCTAGGGTGTGTGTTCACTAGTGTGTATTTCACTGTCCCCTAGGGTGTGTGTTCACTAGTGTGTGTATGTGGGTGCCCCCCAAGGGTGTGTGTTCACTAGTGTGTATTTCACTGTCCCCTAGGGTGTGTGTTCACTAGTGTGTATTTCACTGTCCCCTAGGGTGTGTGTTCACTAGTGTGTGTATGTGGGTGTTTCACTGTCCCCTAGGGTGTGTGTTCACTAGTGTGTGTATGTGGGAGTTTCACTGTCCCCTAGGGTGTGTGTTCACTAGTCTGTGTATGTGGGTGTTTCACTGTCCCCTAGGGTGTGCGTTCACTAGCGTGTATGTGGATGTTTCACTGTCCCCTAGGGTGTGCGTTCACTAGCGTGTATGTGGATGTTTCACTGTCCCCTAGGGTGTGCGTTCACTAGCGTGTATGTGGGTGTTTCACTGTCCCCTAGGGTGTGTGTTCACTAGTGTGTACGTGGGTGTTTCACTGTCCCCTAGGGTGCATGTTCACTAGTGTGTATGTGGGTGTTTCACTGTCCCCTAGGGTGTGCGTTCACTAGCGTGTATGTGGGTGTTTCACTGTCCCCTAGGGTTTGCGTTCACTAGCGTGTATGTGGGTGTTTCACTGTCCCCTAGGGTGTGCGTTCACTAGCGTGTATGTGGGTGTTTCACTGTCCCCTAGGGTTTGCGTTCACTAGCGTGTATGTGGGTGTTTCACTGTCCCCTAGGGTGTGCGTTCACTAATGTGTATGTGGGTGTTTCACTGTCCCCTAGGGTGTGCGTTCACTAGTGTGTATGTGGGTGTTTCACTGTCCCCTAGGGTGTGCGTTCACTAGTGTGTATGTGAGTGCTTCACTGTCCCCTAGGGTGTGCGTTCACTAGTGTGTATGTGAGTGCTTCACTGTCCCCTAGGATGTGCGTTCACTAGTGTGTATGTGAGTGCTTCACTGTCCCCTAGGGTGCATGTTCACTAGTGTGTATGTGGGTGTTTCACTGTCCCCTAGGGTGTGCGTTCACTAGCGTGTATGTTGATGTTTCACTGTCCCCTAGGGTGCATGTTCACTAGTGTGTATGTGGGTGTTTCACTGTCCCCTAGGGTGTGTGTTCACTAGTGTGTACGTGGGTGTTTCACTGTCCCCTAGGGTGTGCGTTCACTAGTGTGTATGTGGGTGTTTCACTGTCCCCTAGGGTGCATGTTCACTAGTGTGTATGTGGGTGTTTCACTGTCCCCTAGGGTGTGCGTTCACTAGCGTGTATGTTGATGTTTCACTGTCCCCTAGGGTGCATGTTCACTAGTGTGTATGTGGGTGTTTCACTGTCCCCTAGGGTGTGCGTTCACTAGCGTGTATGTGGGTGTTTCACTGTCCCCTAGGGTGTGCGTTCACTAGCGTGTATGTGGGTGTTTCACTGTCCCCTAGGGTGTGCGTTCACTAGTGTGTATGTGGGTGTTTCACTGTCCCCTAGGGTGTGTGTTCACTAGCGTGTATGTGGGTGTTTCACTGTCCCCTAGGGTGTGTTCACTAGCGTGTATGTGGGTGTTTCACTGTCCCCTAGGGTGTGCGTTCACTAATGTGTATGTGGGTGTTTCACTGTCCCCTAGGGTGTGCGTTCACTAGTGTGTATGTGGGTGTTTCACTGTCCCCTAGGGTGTGCGTTCACTAGTGTGTATGTGAGTGCTTCACTGTCCCCTAGGGTGTGCGTTCACTAGTGTGTATGTGAGTGCTTCACTGACCCCTAGGATGTGCGTTCACTAGTGTGTATGTGAGTGCTTCACTGTCCCCTAGGGTGTGCGTTCACTAGTGTGTATATGAGTGCTTCACTGTCCCCTAGGGTGTGCGTTCACTAGTGTGTGAGTGCTTCACTGTCCCCTAGGGTGTGCGTTCACTAGTGTGTATGTGAGTGCTTCACTGTCCCCTAGGGTGTGCGTTCACTAGCGTGTATGTGAGTGCTTCACTGTCCCCTAGGGTGTGCGTTCACTAGCGTGTATGTGAGTGTTTCACTGTCCCCTAGGGTGTGCGTTCACTAGCGTGTATGTGAGTACTTCACTGTCCCCTAGGGTGTGCGTTCACTAGCGTGTATGTGAGTGCTTCACTGTCCCCTAGGGTGTGCGTTCACTAGCGTGTATGTGGGTGTTTCACTGTCCCCTAGGGTGTGCGTTCACTAGCGTGTATGTGAGTGCTTCACTGTCCCCTAGGGTGTGCATTCACTAGTGTGTATTTCACTGTCCCCTAGGGTGTGTGTTCACTAGTGTGTATTTCACTGTCCCCTAGGGTGTGTGTTCACTAGTGTGTATTTCACTGTCCCCTAGGGTGTGTGTTCACTAGTGTGTGTATGTGGGGTGCCCCCCAAGGGTGTGTGTTCACTAGTGTGTATTTCACTGTCCCCTAGGGTGTGTGTTCACTAGTGTGTATTTCACTGTCCCCTAGGGGTGTGTGTTCACTAGTGTGTGTATATGGGTGTATTACTGTCCCCTAGGGTGTGTGTGTTCACTAGTGTGTGCATGTGGGAGTTTCACTGTCCCCTAGGGTGTGTGTTCACTAGTCTGTGTATGTGGGTGTTTCACTGTCCCCTAGGGTGTGCGTTCACTAGCGTGTATGTGGATGTTTCACTGTCCCCTAGGGTGTGCGTTCACTAGCGTGTATGTGGGTGTTTCACTGTCCCCTAGGGTTTGCGTTCACTAGCGTGTATGTGGGTGTTTCACTGTCCCCTAGGGTGTGCGTTCACTAGCGTGTATGTGGTGTTTCACTGTCCCCCTAGGGTGTGCGTTCACTAATGTGTATGTGGGTGTTTCACTGTCCCCTAGGGTGTGCGTTCACTAGTGTGTATGTGGGTGTTTCACTGTCCCCTAGGGTGTGCGTTCACTAGTGTGTATGTGAGTGCTTCACTGTCCCCTAGGGTGTGCGTTCACTAGTGTGTATGTGAGTGCTTCACTGTCCCCTAGGGTGCATGTTCACTAGCGTGTATGTGGGTGTTTCACTGTCCCCTAGGGTGTGCGTTCACTAGCGTGTATGTTGATGTTTCACTGTCCCCTAGGGTGCATGTTCACTAGTGTGTATGTGGGTGTTTCACTGTCCCCTAGGGTGTGCGTTCACTAGTGTGTATGTGGGTGTTTCACTGTCCCCTAGGGTGTGTGTTCACTAGCGTGTATGTGGGTGTTTCACTGTCCCCTAGGGTGTGTTCACTAGCGTGTATGTGGGTGTTTCACTGTCCCCTAGGGTGTGCGTTCACTAATGTGGTATGTGGGTGTTTCACTGTCCCCTAGGGTGTGCGTTCACTAGTGTTTATGTGGGTGTTTCACTGTCCCCTAGGGTGTGCGTTCACTAGTGTGTATGTGAGTGCTTCACTGTCCCCTAGGGTGTGCGTTCACTAGTGTGTATGTGAGTGCTTCACTGACCCCTAGGATGTGCGTTCACTAGTGTGTATGTGAGTGCTTCACTGTCCCCTAGGGTGTGCGTTCACTAGTGTGTACATGAGTGCTTCACTGTCCCCTAGGGTGTGTGTTCACTAGTGTGTGTGTTTCACTGTCCCCTAGGGTGTGCATTCACTAGCGTGTATGTGAGTGTTTCACTGTCCCCTAGGGTGTGCGTTCACTAGCATGTATGTGGGTGTTTCACTGTCCCCTAGGGTGTGCGTTCACTAGTGTGTATGTGGGTGTTTCACTGTCCCCTAGGGTGTGCGTTCACTAGTGTGTATGTGGGTGTTTCACTGTCCCCTAGGGTGTGCGTTCACTAGTGTGTATGTGGGTGTTTCACTGTCCCCTAGGGTGTGCGTTCACTAGTGTGTATGTGGGTGTTTCACTGTCCCCTAGGGTGTGCGTTCACTAGCGTGTATGTGAGTGCTTCACTGTCCCCTAGGGTGTACGTTCACTAGCGTGTATGTGAGTGCTTCACTGTCCCCTAGGGTGTGCGTTCACTAGCGTGTATGTGGGTGTTTCACTGTCCCCTAGGGTGTGCGTTCACTAGCGTGTATGTGAGTGCTTCACTGTCCCCTAGGGTGTGCGTTCACTAGCGTGTATGTGAGTGCTTCACTGTCCCCTAGGGTGTGCGTTCACTAGTGTGTATGTGGGTGTTTCACTGTCCCCTAGGGTGTGCGTTCACTAGCATGTATGTGGGTGTTTCACTGTCCCCTAGGGTGTGCGTTCACTAGTGTGTATGTGGGTGTTTCACTGTCCCCTAGGGTGTGCGTTCACTAGTGTGTATGTGGGTGTTTCACTGTCCCCTAGGGTGTGCGCTCACTAGTGTGTATGTGGGTGTTTCACTGTCCCCTAGGGTGTGTGTTCACTAGTGTGTATGTGAGTGCTTCACTGTCCCCTAGGGTGTGCGTTCACCAATCTTTTATCATTTCTGATTTGTTGTGAAATGCTTCATTGCTAATGAGCTCAAGTTGTTTACTGTGGCGGTGAATGGAACCAGGCATCTGCAGGGTTTACCAGAGGTTTCTGATAAAGCTACCATACAGGATCTCCACTTACAGACTGTAATTCATCTGATTCTCTGTATACTTTATTACTCTGTTCTTTAATGATCAGGACCCCCACAGGACCCCCACAGAGCAGATACTATTAGGGAGGTGGGTCATCCTCAGCACTGCAGTCACACTGAGTCACTGTGGTGATGGTGTGTTAGTGTGTGCCTCTGACTTGCTCTCTGGGGGGTATATGTTGTAACTGTCTGTTTTCAAAACTCTGTAAAGCTGCTTTGAGACAACATCGTTGTAAAAAGTGCTACACAAATAAACTTGACTTGAATTTAATTGGTGGAGGAGCCTTTTCTGATCTTACCGAGCACGTGACTGGGTCTGCACTGGACAGGGTCAGGGTCCAGACCCGGGCCGCGGTCCACCTATCAATGACCTCTGGTGTAGCTCCTATACGGTCAGTTGAGCTGGTATCGACACTGTCCAATGAAAAACATGTATCTCAATTTTTGTTGATTTCTATTTTTCTCCATCAATTAAACACAGCAGCTGCCGTGCACACTGTGTGAATGACCAATAGAAATGCTGCAAAACAGCTTGCACTGAAAGTGGCCTCTCCTGTAAAGTTACTATTTTGAAGATGCCTGTTTTTCATTGGACAGCGATGATATAACGAAGTGTAGGTACGAGGAGGTGGTTATGAAGTTATGGCTGATACGGTGTACAGTGTTATATTGCTCAGAGCTACTCAGACAAGGTTTTTTAGGGGGCTGGCTTTTTCTACAACAGTCCAGACTCAGACGCCGAGCGTCCTGGCTGATCAATGACATTTGGAAAACTGATTTTTCTGCTGGACTCTTTCTGTAAAGCACTTCAGGTAAAACTAGAAAACGGTGGAAAATGTCAATCCTATGCTTCTTCTCCCACTTGTGCATTTATTTCCGGGCACTTCTACAGGCTCCTGAGCCTTTCCAGGAACATTATAAGCCCCTTCTCTGACCTTTCTGGATATTGAGCTGCCCATAGGCCTGAGTCTACTTCTACTTGGTGATATTCGTCTTCAGGGTTTCCGAGGCTGAACTCTCCATCGTGCACATACTAAGAGACTTGGAGTCTCCAGTGCAGCTGAAGTCTGTCCGTCCGTGTATCTCCTGAAGTGATGCACATCTGAATCTACTTGCCACAGATACACAGTCATCTCAGAACATTATGACCGCCTACCTAATTGAGGGAACCACCACTCCTGGCTTGGATTACACTAGGGAGACGTCATGGAAGGTAGGCACTCGTGGACAGTCCAGCTGCAGCAGTGCACTGAGATCGCTCAGATCATGTGGTTGTGGGTCAACATAACGAACCTGGTGACCCGAATTGGGCGCATCATAAGCTGGAGGTTAAGAAACCAGCCTTGTGATCAGAAGGTTGTTGGTTTGATCTCCTAAACTGACAAGACACGAATGAAGAGGACTTGAGCAAGACACTTAACCCCAACTGCTCCGTAGAGAGTGTGGACAGGGTTGCCCACTGCCACTTAGTGTGTATGTTCACTAGAGTGTGTGTGTGTATATGGGTGTTTGTGTGTGTGTGTTCACTAGTGTTTGTGTGTGTGTATTTACTGGCTCCTTTAGTTCGTTTGCCCTCAGTGTGTGTGTGTGTGTGTGTACACTAGTGTTTATATGTGGGTGTTTCACTGGCCCCTAGTGTGTGTGTTCACTAGTGTTTATATGCCTGACACGTTTCTCAGTACTCTATGGTCTCTAAGTTAACTGGTCCACTGTGGTGAGTCGATTGCTGGACAGACTGCTGGACCACTTGCTAAAGTTGTGGTTCCTCTCTGGCATCACTGGCCTGTGGGGCTCCGCTGTTACGCCACTGGGAGACACTCAATGTGTCCATTCTCGGTACACCATCACTACAGCGACACTAGAACACCCTACAAAGTTATCAGCTATCGAGACGCTAGCACCCTTCGCCAGGTACCCTGTTATCTTGCCCTTGAGGACATCAGTCAAATCCTGACCTTCACCCATGATGATACGATGATCATTTGATTGGCGTACTCGCTTATTTCTACGTACAGCAAACCCAGCCACCCAGCCGGATTTCATGATGGGTTAGTTCATCAGTCTGTATGGAGTCTATGTTTATTTACTGAGCTTGAAACATAAAAAGCAGGTGGAATCTCGTTTCACCTTAAGCGGTAGACCAGAGTGACCCTCTGCTGCTGGGTGTGTTTAATTTATTTATTTAACCTTTAATTTAACCAGGCAAGTCATTAGGAATATATTCTTATTTACAATAACAGCCTAGCAAGTAGCGACTTGAAGGAAAAGGCTACATCGATTATTCTATATTATATTATTATATAATTACAGAATTAAACTAATTAATTAATTAATTAATTAACAAAACATTAAATTAATAGCAAAACAGTTGCAAGTATCAGTAAAAATATTCCTGACGCATTTCTTATATTCCGCGATTGGAATAATGGGACAGATGCAGCAGTTACATGTTCTTGTTCTGGAGCTTGGTCACCGTTAGTGGTCACCGTTAGATGTGAACTGAGTCTGAGTCCACCTGACCATCCATTATCAGTACCTTCTACTCCTTACATTTACACTCCATTATCAGTACCTTCTACTCCTTACATTTACACTTCATTATCAGTACTTTCTACTCCTTACATTTACACTCCATTATCAGTACTTTCTACTCCTTACATTTACACTCCATTATCAGTACTTTCTACTCCTTACATTTACACTCCATTATCAGTACTTTCTACTCCTTACATTTACACTCAATTATCAGTACTTTCTACTCTTACATTTAACACTCCATTATCAGTACTTTCTACTCCTTACATTTACACACCATTATCAGTACTTTTCTAACTCCTTACATTACACTCCATTATCAGTACTTTCTACTCCTTACATTTACACTCCAGTATCAGTACTTTCTACCCTTACATTTACACTCCATTATCAGTACTTTCTACTCCTTACATTTACACTCCATTATCTGTACTTTCTACTCCTCACATTTACACTCCATTATCAGTACTTTCTACTCCTTACATTTACACTCCATTATCTGTACTTTCTACTCCTCACATTTACACTCCATTTCAGTACTTTCTACTCCTTACATTTACACTCAATTATCAGTACTTTCTACACCTTACATTTACACTCCATTATCTGTACTTTCTACTCCTTACCATGTTACACTCCCATTATCAGTACTTTCTACTCCTTACATTTAGACTCCATTATCAGTACTTTCTACTCCTTACATTTACACTCCATTATCTGTACTTTCTACTCCTTACGTTTTAAACATGGTCTCGTTACTCTTATTTCATTTCAGTTTGTTTTCATTCATGTACCTTTACATTCCAGTAAAGATTATTGATAACATGTCTTGAAGTTTGACTTCATTACAATACTTTAGACGACTAGTCATCATATCTTCTGCTCCATGAAACACATGTCAATGTTCAGTAGTAACAGATATGCTTCTTTAATATATTTACATTGTATTAAACTACATTCATGTTCAATGGGCGTATATGAGCTGAAACAGGAAGCCTAGCGCATCCCAAATTTATCAACACTAACATTTTAATATAACATTATAGTCATTATGACTTTTAGAAGAATGGGGGTTTTGTGGAGGTGGGCTAGTGCATTATAGACCCCTGTGGTGCAGCCTAAGCTTTCATCCTTAATGGTATTTTTTCTTACATTACTTTTACTTTTATACTTTAAGTAGTTCTAAAATCAGTACTTTCACACTTTTACTGGAGTAAAAAGCTTCAGTTGATATTTCAACTTCTACAGAAGTATTTTTAAACTCTAGTATCTATACTTCTACCTGAGTACTGAATGTAAATACTTCTGATACCTTTGAATATTCCTGTGGGAACAAAATGTGGCGAGCGTACTGCGAGAAGTGAAGCGAGGCTGTTGCCTCTACCTCCTCGAGTCTGTCTGAGGGTATATATAAAAGCGGTGGGCTGCCGGGAGCACCGGGCTGATGTTTGCGGCTCATCTGTCCGAGCAGGAGCGGACGCGCTCGGCAAATGTCAACTGAAAATAATGCAGAGGCGGCGAGTCGTGTTTGTTCTGGAGCCGGTGCAGTTCAGAGAAGCGTGCTGAGGTCCGGCTATTAACCTGCGGTCAGTGAAACGAGGACGACGGGCAGGAAAACAGGCCGCGGAGGCATTTAGAGGAAAACACACAGCATGTAGAGGAGAACACTGACTCCACTGATTAACTGCCTCCACAGGGAAGTCAGTTACAGCTTACCTGTACACAGGTAGGTGAAGGTAGTGTTACAGTTTACCTGTACACAGGTAGGTGAAGGCAGTGTTACAGTTTACCTGTACACAGGTAGGTGAAGGTAGTGTTACAGTTTACCTGTACACAGGTAGGTGAAGGTAGTGTTACAGTTTACCTGTACACAGGTAGGTGAAGGTAGTGTTACAGTTTACCTGTACACAGGTAGGTGAAGATAGTGTTACAGTTTACCTGTACACAGGTAGGTGAAGGTAGTGTTACAGTTTACCTGTACACAGGTAGGTTAAGGCAGTGTTACAGTTTACCTGTACACAGGTAGGTGAAGGTAGTGTTACAGTTTACCTGTACACAGGTAGGTGAAGGTAGTGTTACAGTTTACCTGTACACAGGTAGGTGAAAGTAGTGTTACAGTTGACCTGTACACAGGTAGGTGAAGATAGCGTTACAGTGGATCTGTAAACAGGTAGTATTACAGTTTACCTGTACACAGGTAGGTGAAGGTAGCGTTGCAGTTTACCTGTACACAGGTAGGTGAAGGTAGTGTTACAGTTTACCTGTACACAGGTAGGTGAAGGTAGTGTTACAGTTTATCTGTACACAGGTAGGTGAAGGTAGTGTTACAGTTTACCTGTACACAGGTAGGTGAAGATAGTGTTACAGTTTACCTGTACACAGGTAGGTGAAGGTAGTGTTACAGGTTACCTGTACACAGGTAGGTGAAGATAGTGTTACAGTTTATCTGTACACAGGTAGGTGAAGGTAGTGTTACAGCTTACCTGTACACAGGTAGGTGAAGGTAGTGTTTCAGTTTACCTGTACACAGGTAGGTAAAGGTAGTGTTACAGCTTACCTGTACACAGGTAGGTGAAGGTAGTGTTACAGCTTACCTGTACACAGGTAGGTGAAGGTAGTGTTACAGCTTACCTGTACACAGGTAGGTGAAGGTTATGTTACAGTTTACCTGTACACAGGTAGGTGAAGATAGTGTTACAGTTTACCTGTACACAGGTAGGTGAAGGTAGTGTTACAGTTTACCTGTACACAGGTAGGTGAAGGTAGTGTTACAGTTTACCTGTACACAGGTAGGTGAAGGTAGTGTTACAGTACTGTATATGTAAACTAATACTGGAAAACTATCATGCTCACTTTCGAACAACCTAAATGAGAAGAGACTCAGTTACTGAGACAGGAGGTAACACCTGTACGGCTCTGAGGCACTCCTCAGCTTTTTACCTGGTCAGTGTTTCCTCAATGCCATGCTGGTGCCACTAATACTACAGAACATACATACCAAAGAAAGAAATCTCCAAAACAGCAACTTTACAGTAGAGACCAAAAACTGACTATTGTAAGTCTATGGAATATATATATATATATATATATCAATATGTCCCGATTCTTACATACCTTAAACATACTGTCTACTGAGGAACCTTATTTAGACCTGATTTTAAAGAAGTATCGAACTCTTCCTCAACCGCTAAGACAATCCCATGATGCACCGCAGGCTAATCTAGGAGCAGTGAAGTGGTTTTTAAATGTGAGTTATTTTGATTCTCTGGAGTTTTAATGTGTTTCTGGTCAAATAATCACACAGAACAGTATTTAATTATCAACTCTGTAACGAGTCCTTCACCATTTACACTTTATACTCCAGACATTAGCATTTATGCTAGCGGAGTTTTAAGCCTCGGCTATTGTTTTGGATGCCGGCTGGTAGCTTAGCAACCAGCTAAAGCACCGGTGGCGTGCTGCAGTGGGCGGGAACAAGCCGTGACGCAGTCTCTCTCTAACTAGAGCGTCTCAGTAATCTGTTTTATGAGGAGAGATGAGGAGAGAACACTGATACTTACACACTCACTACTAGACAGCCCTACTCTACCACTCACTACCTAGACAGCCTACTTACACACTCACTACCTAGACAGCCTACTTACACACTCACTACCTAGACAGCCTACTTACACACTCACTAGGGTTTGAGACACACTCATAGGTTCAAAGGCACTAATAAGCAGATTGAAATTTTTTTTTTTTTTTACAAGTTATGGGATCTTGGAATTTTGGAATCCAGTTTCAGTCCCCATCCCTACGCCCAACTGACTGGAATCCCATTTCAAGCCCCCTCTAGAGGTGCATCAGATCAGGATTCAATGTGGAGTTTTGCTATCCAGACTAGCAACAATCAATCTGGATCAATTGGACTTGACCTGGTGGCCCAAACGAGCAGTTCCTCTCAGTGACTATTCCTGCTATTCCAAACACACACGAGTCTGAGGTCCCCAATCTGACTGTGTAAAAGTCTTTATCTGATCAATAAGTGTATGTTCATCAGTAAGAACAGCAGATCTGATTAGAACAGATGTAAATAATCATACATACAATACAAAGTAACATGAATATGTTATTGTGAGAGAAGTAGATCAGATCTTGATCCAGTTTGAAGAAAGAAAGTTAGGTTCCAGATTTCTCCTGGACGCCCCAGACATTGTATGAATATGTTCAGTTCCTTCAGCAGCAAATCTTGATTTATCTTAATGAAGTACTGAGCAGTCAAAGCAGGTATTAGATGAGAACTGATAATAATACTGGGTTGTTTAGGAGAAGCTTGGAAAGGGTTAAATAAACACACTGACGTATGGAAAAACTCTACTTACTCTATTAACACTGATTAATAATTAATAATAAAGTGTTTACTGAGTAAATAAAAGCTTCCTGTATAATAATGAGCTCAAGTGCCTGAAACTTTTACACGATACAGTAAATGAAATTAGTGTTGTGCAGAAGTCACGTCTCATTATGAGAACAGTTTCTGTAAACGAGCTACATGACAGATATGATTATGTTCTCGCTCTGCCGAGCTTGACGAGCTCATTAAGGCAACACACGTTGTACGTATGCATCATTATTCTATGTGCTGTGCATCGTCGGCGCCGGACGTTGCCGGACGCAGCATTTCAAAAGGATGCTGTTAACGATGTCCGAATGCAGAGCGTTCCGCTCTGATCCTGAGCTCCGGAATTCAGGAACTGGCTCCGTTATTCATTTGCATTTGTTAGCTGGCTTCATGCCTGTCTGTAAATGAGGCTCAGAGGGAGGTCAAACTAAACATGACCTCCAGATTACACATGCAGCGCAGGCAGCGGGTCACTGCAACATCAAAGGTTTGCCGCAGCGTGTTAACAGAGAGATGTCAGTTTACACACATGTTGAGTGAATGTATGTAACCAGAGAAACAATCCAGAGCACCTTACTTTACTGTTGATAACAATAACAATGTTAAATACTATATTATATATTATACCCTGAAATATCGAGCCATATCACCCATCCTTAACTATCACATCAGGTACTACTTTTACTGTTTATAGAAAAAGAAAAACTCACACTTTTCTCATTTCCCATTAAATATCTACTAGAGACAGATTTTATCTCCAGTATCATCACTTTACTTCAGTCCTGGATATATGGAGATACTTGGAGTGCATTATTTAGTATCATGACATTCTGGATCATTGATTTCTGTTACAATCTGATGAAAATTCTTGTATTGTGTAATATCTCAGTTAGGGGTGAGCCATATCATATCATATACAATAATAAAATGTAATTTTCATTTTGATGAAAATCATTATCGCAAAAATAGCACAAAATATTGTGATATTAATGTAGGGCAATATCGCCCACCCCTATATAACAGTAATATAATATATTGCTAATACTATAAATACATTATATATATATATATATATATATATATATATATATATATATATATATATATATATATATATATATAACAGTAATACAATATATTGCTAATACTATATATATATATATATATATATATATATATATATATATATATATATATATATATATATATGGTTTTAGCATTATATTATTACTATATTATATTAATATTATATTACTATTTTATTACAGTATTTAACAGTAATATGTATATATAAAACAAGTAGTTACTAATTCAAAAAAAAAAAATATGCCAATATATGTTTATGTTTGTGTGCACGTGTGTATATATATATATATATATATATATATATATATATATATATATATATATATATATATATATATATATACACACACACACACAGTGTAATGTTATAAGGTATTAGCATTATATCACTATTATTTTATTAGTATTACTCCTACAGAAGAACTACTGAGAGCAACCCAGCTCTCAGTGCTTCCTAAAAGCATGAAGAACCACATGAAGGGACACAAAGCTCAAGAAACAGAACCACTAACAGGAACCAAGCAACAGAAAAAGAGAACCACTGAAAGCAACCAAGACATAAAAGCTGAAATCCTAATAGCATGAAGAACCGTTGAGAGGAACCAAAACTCAAAAAGAGAACATCCCTATAAACTACTGAGAGCAGTCAAGTTCTAAGAGCATGAAGAACCATCAAGAGAAACCAAACCTCAAAAACGAGTACTTTTCTAAAAGCATTATAGAAGGCCATCAGGACCTCCTCCCCACCATCACCAGCCAGCTCTCCTGTTCATCTGTATCTACTGCTACACCCTCAGTTACATCACTGTACCATCCAGATACACCAGCATTGAGATAAGATGAGACTGTTTCAGCTCACGCCCACTTTAGATAAAGACTCAGTCAGAGCCTGCCTCAGTCAGAGACTGCCTCAGTCAGAGACTGTCTCAGTCAGAGTCTGCCTCTACTTGTGCAGCTTCTAAAGCTTTGCTATCCAGATTTCAAACAGAGACTCTTTTCTTTGGTGTTTAGTTTATTAAACTGTAAACACTGTTTGATCAGAGGAGGACGAGTCTCCCCTTGTGAGTCTTGGTTCCTCCCAAGGTTTCTTCCTCCAGTCTGAGGGAGGTGTTCTTGCTCACTGGGGGGTATATGTTGTAACTGTCTGTTTTTAAAACTCCTGTAAAGCTTCTTTGAGACATCGTTGTAAAAAGCACTACACAAATAAACTTGACTGAGAAACATTTGGCTGAACGGTGGAGTGCCAAGTTCCAAGGCTCAGCCTGAAACCAGCCTCTCATTTAAACCCCACTGTTTGACTTTGGCCCCCTTCAGACTCGGCCTGGATCTCGGCTGGTCTCGGACCAGACGCTGGCGGTTTAGACTAACTCTGAGATGATGGAGCTCCTCCAGATCTCTGATTCCTCGCCAAGTTCCTGCGAGATAACAGCATCTGCACTCCAAACAGCAACACGGCGCCTCGTCTTCAGTCCATCGCCCTGGAGACCAGCGGCGTTTTCAGCCCCGACATGAAAAACGAACGCAGCTGAAACGGTCAGCGCCGAACAGACCGCTCACACGGCTAATAGCTCGTTTCCAGACGATCCCGTCAGAGCACTCACTGCCTTTAATCTGCCTCAACCTGCTCGCTGGAGGGAGCGACTCCATTGTCCGCGAGGGAGGTCAACTCTGACGAGACGGCCATCAAAGCGGCGGGAGAAAACTCAAGAGCCGCTCGTAATAATAAAAGGCGGCCGAGGTGCTCGGAGCGCTCGGAGAGAGGAAGGGATGAAAATGTGGGAGAGGAGGAAGACGAAGAAGAAAAAAAAGGAAGAAAAAGAAAGAAAGAAAGAAAAAGAAATAGAAAGAAAAAGAAAAAAAAGGAAAAGAAAGAAAGAAAAAAAGAAAGAAAGAAAAAGAAAGAGAGGAAGAAAAAGAAAAAAAGGAAAAGAAAAAAGAAAGTAAGAAAGAAAAAGAAAGAACAAGAAAGAAAGAAAAAAATAAAAGAAAATAAAGAAAAAAGTGAAAGAAAAAGAAAAAAGAAAGAAAGAAAGAAAAAGAAAGAAAAAGAAAGAAAGCAAAAGAAGGAAAAAAAGAAGAAAAAAAGAAAAAAGAAAGAAAAAAGAATGTGAAAGAAAAAGAAAAAAGAAAGAGAAAAAACAAAAGAGAGAAAACGAAAGAAAAAGAAAGAAAAAGGAGGAAAAAGAAAGAAAAAGGAAAGCGTGTCTGTCCGCTCCGTCAGCTTAATTACTCAAACCGTCTTCTGTACAACCAATTAAGGCTGGCGACGAATCAAAGGGGAGGCCCGTTCAGGCTGGAGCCAGGACAGCTTGGATGACAGAACATTTTTAATGATCAATCCACCTTTACACACTTTACACACTTACACACTTACACATTTACACACTTACACACTTACACACTTACACACCTCCGTTCAGCAGGAAGAGGAGAAAACAGAAAGGAAGGAAGGGAGGAACGGTGGAGGGGGGGAGGGGGGTGGTACTTCAGTCAGAGGTGTGATGGGGCATGGAATAATAAGTGGAGTTATTTCTCATTAGCGCTCGTCAGTTTAACGGAGCGCCTCCCGCTCCTCCTCAGTCAGCCGCGCCGCCGCTACGGCAACACATGCCCAACGTCTCCGAGAAGACGGGAGAGAGGACGCCGAGAAGACGGGAGAGAGGACGATGAGAAGACGGGAGAGAGGACGACGAGAAGACGAGAGAGAGGACGACGAGAAGACGGGAGAGAGGGCGACGAGAAGACGGGAGAGAGGACGACGAGCAGACGGGAGAGAGCACCATGAGAAGACGGGAGAAAGGACGACGAGAAGACGGGAGAGAGGACCACGAGAAGACGAGAGAGAGGATGACGAGAAGACGGGAGAGAGGACGACGAGAAGACAGGAGAGAGGACGACGAGAAGATGGGAGAGAGGACGGCGAGAAGACGGGAGAGAGGACGATGAGAAGACGGGAAAGAGGACGGCGAGAAGACGGGAAAGAGGACGGCGAGAAGACGGGAGAGAGGATGTCGAGAAGACGAGAGAGAGGACGATGAGAAGACGGGAGAGAGGACGATGAGAAGACGAGAGAGAGGACGATGAGAAGACGAGAGAGAGGACGATGAGAAGACGAGAGAGAGGACGATGAGAAGGCGGGAGAGAGGACGGGAGACAGGATGATGAGAAGACGGGAGAGAGGACGATGAGAAGACGGGAGAGAGGACGGGAGAGAGGACGATGAGAAGACGGGAGAGAGGACGATGAGAAGACGGGAGAGAGGACGATGAGAAGACGGGAGAGAGGACGGGAGAGAGGACGATGAGAAGACGGGAGAGAGGACGATGAGAAGACGGGAGAGAGGACGATGAGAAGACGGGAGAGAGGACGATGAGAAGACGAGAGAGAGGACGATGAGAAGACGGGAGAGAGGACGGGAGAGAGGACGATGAGAAGACGGGAGAGAGGACGATGAGAAGACGGGAGAGAGGACGATGAGAGGACGGGAGACAGGATGATGAGAAGACGGGAGAGAGGACGATGAGAAGACGGGAGAGAGGACGACTCGGCCCCGCGTTAACCTTTCAGACGGTTAGAGCGGCCGGTGGGACGTTTGCTTTAACGCGAGCGTTCGCTTTAGCACGATTACCGAGGTCAGCACAGTTAGCGCTGTCCATCAAACCTTTTTTTTTTGTGTGTGTTCCACTGTGTTCCATCTGACACCCCACTTGCACCTTCTCCAGCACTTCACCCCCCCAGTCCCCCAATTCTGAACCCTCCAGCCGTATCTGCAGAGAAAAGAAGAAATAAAAATGTTGCAATACAACGATTATTATTATTAAATAAATAATAAAGAATTAATAGCCCTCCAAAGAGGAGGGGTGGTGACGGCCATAAAAAAAATTACAAAAATTAAAAAATAATAATTTTCTGTATTTCTAGAAACAGTCTATTGCTGTGTTCATAGTCTATTGCTGTGTTCGTACAGTCTATTGCTGTGTTCATACAGTCTATTGCTGTGTTTATACAGTTTATTGCTGTGTTCGTACAGTCTATTGCTGTGTTCATACAGCCTATTGCTGTGTTTATACAGTTTATTGCTGTGTTCGTACAGTCTATTGCTGTGTTCCTACAGTCTATTGCTGTGTTTATACAGTTTATTGCTGTGTTTATACAGTCTATTGCTGTGTTCGTACAGTATATTGCTGTGTTCGTACAGTCTACTGCCGTGTTCGTACAGTCTATTGCTGTGTTTGTACAGTTTATTGCTGTGTTCGTACAGTCTATTACTGTGTGTATACAGTATATTGCTGTGTTCATACAGTCTATTACTGTGTTTATACAGTTTATTGATGTGTTTGTACAGTCTATTACTGTGTTCATACAGTTTATTGCTGTGTTCGTACAGTCTATTGCCGTGTTCGTACAGTTTATTGCCGTGTTCGTACAGTTTATTGCTGTGTTCGTACAGTCTATTGCTGTGTTTATACAGTCTATTGCTGTGTTTATACAGTCTATTGCTGCGTTCGTACAGTCTATTGCTGCGTTCGTACAGTCTATTGCTGTGTTCGTACAGTTTATTGCTGTGTTTGTACAGTCTATTGCTGTGTTTATACAGTCTATTGCTGTGTTCGTACAGTCTATTGCTGTGTTCCTACAGTCTATTGCTGTGTTCCTACAGTCTATTGCTGTGTTCATACAGTCTATTGCTGTGTACGTACAGTCTATTGCTGTGTACGTACAGTCTATTGCTGTGTTTATACAGTTTATTGCTGTGTTTATACAGTCTATTGCTGTGTTTATACAGTCTATTGCTGTGTTCCTACAGTCTATTGCTGTGTTTATACAGTTTATTGCTGTGTTTGTAGTTTATTGCTGTGTTCGTACAGTCTATTACTGTGTGTATACAGTTTATTGATGTGTTTGTACAGTCTATTGCTGTGTTCATACAGTCTATTGCTGTGTACGTACAGTCTATTGCTGTGTTTATACAGTTTATTGCTGTGTTTATACAGTCTATTGCTGTGTTTATACAGTCTATTGCTGTGTTCCTACAGTCTATTGCTGTGTTCGTACAGTTTATTGCTGTGTTTGTAGTTTATTGCTGTGTTCGTACAGTCTATTACTGTGTGTATACAGTTTATTGATGTGTTCGTACAGTCTATTACTGTGTTTATACAGTTTATTGATGTGTTTGTACAGTCTATTACTGTGTTTATACAGTCTATTACTGTGTGTATACAGTTTATTGCTGTGTTTATACAGTCTATTACTGGGTGTATACAGTTTATTGCTGTGTTTATACAGTCTATTACTGTGTGTATACAGTATATTGCTGTGTTTATACAGTCTATTACTGTGTGTATACAGTTTATTGCTGTGTTTTTACAGTCTATTACTGTGTGTATACAGTATATTGCTGTGTTTATACAGTCTATTACTGTGTATACAGTGTATTGCTGTGTTTATACAGTCTATTACTGTGTGTATACAGTATATTGCTGTGTTCATACAGTCTATTACTGTGTGTATACAGTTTATTGCTGTGTTTATACAGTCTATTACTGTGTGTATACAGTATATTGCTGTGTTTATACAGTCTATTACTGTGTGTATACAGTATATTGCTGTGTTCATACAGTCTATTACTGTGTGTATACAGTTTATTGCTGTGTTTATACAGTCTATTACTGTGTGTATACAGTATATTGCTGTGTTTATACAGTCTATTGCTGTGTGTATACAGTATATTGCTGTGTTTATACAGTCTATTACTGTGTGTATACAGTATATTGCTGTGTTCATACAGTCTATTACTGTGTGTATACAGTTTATTGCTGTGTTTATACAGTCTATTACTGTGTGTATACAGTTTATTGCTGTGTTTATACAGTCTATTGCTGTGTGTATACAGTATATTGCTGTGTTCATACAGTCTATTACTGTGTGTATACAGTTTATTGCTGTGTTTATACAGTCTATTACTGTGTGTATACAGTTTATTGCTGTGTTCATACAGTCTATTACTGTGTGTATACAGTTTATTGCTGTGTTTATACAGTCTATTACTGTGTGTATACAGTTTATTGCTGTGTTTATACAGTCTATTGCTGTGTGTATACAGTATATTGCTGTGTTCATACAGTCTATTACTGTGTGTATACAGTTTATTGCTGTGTTTATACAGTCTATTACTGTGTGTATACAGTTTATTGCTGTGTTCCTACAGTCTATTACTGTGTGTATACAGTATATTGCTTTGTTTATACAGTCTATTACTGTGTGACTCAGATCAACCTGTATCAGAATGAAGAAGAAAGCACCAGAGCACACCACATCCTCTGTAAAGCATGGTGGAGGCAGTGTGATGGCGTGAGCATGCGTGGCTTCCAATGACACTGGGTCTCTGGTGTTTATTGATGATGAGACAGAAGACAGAAGATGCCAGATGAGCTCTGAAGTGTACAGAGATCTACTTTCTGCTCAGACGCAGCGAGGTGGATTGGACGGCGTACAGACGGGGAGAGACCCAAAACATACAGTGAAACCAACCCAGGAGTTTTTAAAGTCTAAGAAGTAGAACATTCTGCAAAGATCAAGTCAATCCAATATCGTCAGTCTGCAGCCGGGGGCGTTCCTGTTCATAGGGCGTTACTGTTTTCAGGAACGCCCCTCTCGTTCTCATTGGCCTTTTTATCGGTTCTACTTTCCTGTAGTTTCTCACTTCGCCGTCCGAAGATGCACCTTCGTCGCAGTAACAGTGCGCCCTCTACAGTCGAGTTTGTTTTATTCATTTGGCCATATTTAAACTATCTATCTGGACACGGCGCAGTCTGTCACATTCAGACGTTCGACAAATCCTCACCGTTTACCAAAAACTGTAGAGTTGATTTATAATTTAGTTACGTTAATCATAAGTTAATCATAAGCAGCATGACTGACATGTTCCAGTCCTTCCAGAGTCGGTTTTTATTCGATTAGGTGATTTCAGGTTACCTTTCATTGTAGAATTATTGAAATACAAAACAAAGTAACCATGATGTATGTGTTATATAGTTTCCAGAACAGTAGGTGGCACTAGTGCTCACAAGCGCACAACACACCCACATGTAATCTGCAGTGAAGCAGCTAGTAAAGAGAACTGAAAAGGGGCCTACTCTGGTGTTCCTTTGTACTTGTGACACTAGGGACGAACCGATACCACTTTTTTCCTACCGATACCAGCTTTTCAGATATCTGCCGATACAGAACACTGATACCAATACCACCTCTGATTTAAATGCTTGATATATGGCTATAAATCCTGATATTTATAGTGTTCCACTTTTTATATGTTGTATTTTTTATGTCTTATCCTGAATAAGATATAATAATCTTGAAAGAACCTCATTTACTGGTTGAGTAAATGCACATGAAAAAGTTTCAGAGCTTTGAAAAAAATAAAAATTGCCACAATGCAGAAACACATGCAGCCATTTAGTCAAGCTTCATAGTATCGGCCGATACCGATACTGTGTGTAAGTGCCAGTAACAGGGCTGATACCGATACCATATCAATACCAATACCATATCAGTATCAGTGCAACACTGTAAAACTCTACAGTAACTCTTACTCCTCTAATTTGAAACACATCCTTCTCTGTTAAACCTCCTAACATATTCTCTCACATCACTACTAAACACACCTGCTGTCGATATTGGACTGTTGGGGGCGGTTCTGTTAAAGCCGTATTGGTTGGGGGGCGTTTCTGCTTGTACAGGAACAGTCCAACCAGAGATGCCTGTCGATATTGGACTGTTGGGGGCGGTCCTGTTCAAGCCGTATTGGTTGGGGGGCATTTCTGCTTGTACAGGAACAGTCCAACCAAAGACGGCTGTCGATATTGGACTGTTGGGGGCGGTCCTGTTCAAGCCGTATTGGTTGGGGGGGCGTTTCTGCTTGTACAGGAACAGTCCAACCAGAGACGCCTGTCGATATTGGACTGTTGGGGGCGGTCCTGTTCAAGCCGTATTGGTTGGGGGGCGTTTCTGCTTGTACAGGAATACCCCAACCAGGAACGCCCCTGGCTGCAGCTCGACCCTTCTCAGCCAATCACCAGATCTCAACCCGACTGAGTATACGTTTCACTGCTTACGGTAGAAAAACCCTCAAACAAGCAACACCTGAAGACAGCTGCTGTAAAGATCTGGCAAAGCACCACACAGCAGGAAACCCAGCGTTTGGTGACGTCCATGGGTTCCAGATATCAGACAGTCACTGCCTGCAAAGGATTCTCAACAAAGTATTAAAAATTAACATTTAATTATAATTAATTACAGCAGAACGTCCCCCGGGGGCCTCTGGATACCAGGCTACGATTCCCAGAAATCACTTTTACCTTCACTTTTACGTTCACCGTCCTCTCAAACATGTAACTGAGCGTCCCGGCGGTTTGATCCTCGGGCTTAAAAAGAGGCGAGCGCTTCATTACAGACAGCCAGCATTCATTCCAGCATCCAGAGCTGAACATTCGAGGCGCCTTTTATAATTCCTAACGCAGAGCTTGATACATGAACTTAGCGCATCAATTACCGTCTCGGGGAGCGGCCGGCCGAGCCGTTAATGAGGAACACACTTCCTGACTGAGTCACGCCGGAGCTGGAGGTCTGAGACGGCGGCCCGCGCTGCGTCCGAGGCCAAAAGGCAGCGTCTCCTGTGATGAGCCCGCAGCAGCCGGCGCCGCGCGCACTTTGATGTCTGACATTATTAGTGGTTAGAAAACCTGAATCTTTCATCAAATCTACAGCTCGGCTCGGCGGGGGAGTCCCGTTTAGAGAGGGATTAAAATCAGCCCCCGAATCTACACCGCTAATGCCGCCGACATGTCACTCTCTCTCACTCTCTCTCACTCTCTCTCACTCTCTCTCACTCTCTCTCACTCTCTCTCACTCTCTCTCACTCTCTCTCACTCTCTCTCGCTCGATGTATTGCCAAATAAGAACAATGTTTTTTATGTCACTGGCTTTTCAAGGTACCAGCTCGCGCTCTTTGTTGATTCGTGGTCACGACTCCACAGTACGCGTTAACTTCAGCCGGTAAATACGTTATTTAGTCGCCAATTTAAGCATCAAACAGTCGAACAAGAGCGATCAAACTGACTGTCCCACGTGTCTGCTTGATATTGTTGTCTTGACTGATGAAAAGCAATTAAAGTGACAGCTTACTTTCCCTCGCGAAGCGCACTTCCAACATCTAAAGACATCTTTAAATCAATTCTACGTAAAGAATCGCACTGAAGATCAGAGACAATTCATTCTTTTATTAAAACAGCCTGAAAACTCTAGACTGCCAGACGAGACTATTCCTGTCCAAAGAAAATTTAGCCCAGAAATCAGTCCCCAAATCACCTCCAACTTAACCTCAAACTGACCCAGAAATCAGACCCCAAATCACCTCCAACTTAACCTCAAACTGACCCAGAAATCAGACCCCAAATCACCTCCAACTTAACCTCAAACTGACCCAGAAATCAGACCCCAAATCACCTCCAATTTAACCTCAAACTGACCCAGAAATCAGACCCCAAATCACCTCCAACTTAACCTCAAACTGACCCAGAAATCAGTCCCCAAATCACCTCCAACTAAACCTCAAACTGACCCAGAAATCAGACCCCAAATCACCTCCAACTTAACCTCAAACTGACCCAGAAATCAGTCCCCAAATCACCTCCAACTTAACCTCAAACTGACCCAGAAATCAGTCCCCAAATCACCTCCAACTTAACCTCAAACTGACCCAGAAATCAGACCCCAAATCACCTCCAACTTAACCTCAAACTGACCCAGAAATCAGACCCCAAATCACCTCCAACTTAACCTCAAACTGACCCAGAAATCAGACCCCAAATCACCTCCAACTTAACCTCAAACTGACCCAGATATCAGACCCCAAATCACCTCCAACTTAACCTCAAACTGACCCAGAAATCAGTCCCCAAATCACCTCCAACTAAACCTCAAACTGACCCAGAAATCAGACCCCAAATCACCTCCAACTTAACCTCAAACTGACCCAGAAATCAGTCCCCAAATCACCTCCAACTTAACCTCAAACTGACCCAGAAATCAGACCCCAAATCACCTCCAACTTAACCTCAAACTGACCCAGAAATCAGACCCCAAATCACCTCCAACTTAACCTCAAACTGACCCAGAAATCAGACCCCAAATCACCTCCAACTTAACCTCAAACTGACCCAGAAATCAGACCCCAAATCACCTCCAACTAAACCTCAAACTGACCCAGAAATCAGACCCCAAATCACCTCCAACTTAACCTCAAACTGACCCAGAAATCAGACCCCAAATCACCTCCAACTTAACCTCAAACTGACCCAGAAATCAGTCCCCAAATCACCTCCAACTTAACCTCAAACTGACCCAGAAATCAGACCCCAAATCACCTCCAACTTAACCTCAAACTGACCCAGAAATCAGACCCCAAATCACCTCCAACTTAACCTCAAACTGACCCAGAAATCAGACCCCAAATCACCTCCAACTTAACCTCAACCTGACCAAGAAATCAGTCCCCAAATCACCTCCAACTTAACCTCAAACTGACCCAGAAATCAGTCCTCAAATCACCTCCAACTAAACCTCAACCTGACCAAGAAATCAGTCCCCAAATCACCTCCAACTTAACCTCAAACTGACCCAGAAATCAGACCCCAAATCACCTCCAACTTAACCTCAAACTGAGCCAGAAATTAGTCCCCAAATCACCTCCAACTTAACCTCAAACTGACCCAGATATCAGACCCCAAATCACCTCCAACTTAACCTCAACCTGACCAAGAAATCAGTCCCCAAATCACCTCCAACTTAACCTCAACCTGACCAAGAAATCAGTCCCCAAATCACCTCCAACTTAACCTCAAACTGAGCCAGAAATTAGTCCCCAAATCACCTCCAACTTAACCTCAAACTGACCCAGAAATCAGACCCCAAATCACCTCCAACTTAACCTCAAACTGGCCATTACATGCACCTAATGCAGCACAGAAGCTGGAAGTGGTCAAATTAACTGATTGGCTGTCTGGATTGCTGGCTGTATTCGATTAATAGTTAACACTGGTTGTACAGTCAGATCCATACAGTACAGTAGCTGTAGCACCAACATTACTCAGCACTGTCCTCTAAACAGGTCAGCATTGTTTGGTCAGATAATATAGTCAGGACATCCACTTAACACTCTGCTAGTTACGGAAATCTAACAAATGTGAAAAGTTACTGTAGGCTTAGGTAACTGTGATGATCCCACATAATTGTGAAATTTAGTGACACTGAATCTGTTTCTATACCAAAACACCTCAGCCTAACTTGGTCCCATAACAGTAACCCAGCAGGGCCTCCAGCGGTAGTGTAACTGGGGCCCACACCTGTAGCCTAACCAGGCCCATCATGGTAACCCAAATGCTTCCCCAGCGGTAGCCTAACTGGGGCCCACAACTGTAACCTAACTGCGGCCAACGCCTGTAATGCAAAAGGGGCCCACAAACTGACCTAACCAGTACCCATAACTGTAGCCAAACTGGGTTATAACCCAACTGGGGCCCATATATCATCAATCAAAAATTCACTACAGCTACTGGTTTGCCACAAGGAAGAGTATATATGTATGTAAAACTTCTTCTTACTGCATTAATTCTACATGAATATTTCATAGAATCATGGAATGGGTCTCCATGGCCGAGCAGCTGCGTCCAAGCCTTACATCACCAAGAACAATGCAGAGCGTCAGATGCAGTGGAGTAAAGCACGCCTCCACTGGACTCTAGAGCAGTGGAAACATGTTCTCTGGAGTGACCAATCACAATTCACCATTAAGGTTTTGGCGGTTGCCAGGAGAACGGTACTTGTCTGACTGTATTGTGCTGAGTGTAAAGTTTGGTGGAGGGGGGATTATGGTGTGGGGTTGTTTTTCAGGAGGTGGGCTCGGCCCCTTAGTTCCAGTGAAAGGAACTCTTAATGCTTCAGCAGATCAAGAGACTCTGGACAATTTCATGCTCCCAACTTTGTGGGGACAGTTTGGGGACGGCCCCTTCCTGTTCCAACATGACTGCCCACCAGTGCACAGAGCAGCTCCATAAAGACATGGAGGAGGAGTTTGGTGTGGAAGAACTTGACTGGCCTGCACAGAGTCCTGACCTCAACCTGATAGAACACCTTAGGGATGAATTAGAGCGGAGACTGAGAGCCAGACCTTCTCGTCCAACATCAGTGTCTGACCTCCAATGAACGGTCAAACATTCCCATAAACACTCTCCTAAACCGTATGGAGAGACTTCCCAGAAGAGCTGAAGCTGTTATAGCTGCAAAGGTTGGACCGACATCATATTAAACCCTATGGATTAAGAATGGGACGTCGCTCAAGTTCAGTGTGAAGACAGACGAGCAAATACTTTTCCTTGGATGATATTTTCATTGGCGATGATATAATACATTTAAAACATGCTCACCTTATTTTAATAACATTGAGATAACAGTGATGACAAATATTACGATGATGATGGCTAAATTTCGGAACTGTCCCAGAAATAATTGGACGAAAGGTATATAATTGGTGAAAACGACGCCAGTGATTAACAATCCAGTTCCAGCAGCAGCAGCAGAGAGTTTAACAGATTCCTTCAACAAAAAAAATAATTAAAAAAATATTTTTGGCTGATTCACTGATATGAACCCAGGCTAAATGTTACATCCCTAATTAGCTCACGTGTAATATTTTGCGCTGATTGCGGCGGAGTTTCTTCAGCGTAATTGGACGCAGGTGTCACCGAGTCACAGCATGTTCCTTTTCATTTCGCAAATCCTCAGCAGCAAAAAAAAAAAAAAAAAAAAAAGAAAAAGAGAGAGAGTCACTTCTCACTATTTCTGGAGGCTTTAACGTGCAAAGTGGAGCCCGAGTGCCAATAGCAGCCGCTCGTGCTGCCTTTCTGCCTTGTTTGCTCTTTTGTTAGTCTGTGAAAGTGATAGTTCACACAAAAGAAAGATTGGTTTAAACACTTTAGCTGGTTGCTAAGCTACCAGCCGGCATTCAAAACAATAGTTGTAAATGGTGAAGGACTCGTTACAGAGTTGATAATAAAATACTGTTTTGTGTGATTATATGACCAGAAACACATGAAAACTCCAGAGAGAATCAAAATAACTCACATTTTAAAACCACTTCACTGCTCCTAGATTAGCCTGCGGTGCATCATGGGATTGTCTTAGCGGCTGAGGAAGAGTTCGATGCTTCTTAAAATCAGGTCTAAATAAGGTTCCTCAGTAGACAGCATGTTTAAGGTATGTAAGAATTGGGACAGTCTACATGTCGGGAGCGCATACTATGATGTAAAACGCTGCCTATGTAGGAGCTCAGTAGGATTTGAGACACACCCATAGTGTGTGCGTGTTTATTAGTTGTGGGCAATTGGGACCCCTTTAGGCAGCTTAGTTGGGGCCCGCAAAGATGTGTCCATAGGCTTGATATGGGTCGTGTGTGTTTTGCCCATGTGGGCCACTAATGGGGCCAATCTGGGCTGCAAGTGGGGCTCATATAAATCATCATCTACTGGCCCCACAGTCAATACAGATATACCTGCAACATTGCTGGGATCAAATATGTAGCCTAACTGGGCACCACAAAAGTGACCCAAATGGCCACAACTGTAGCTTAACTGGGGCCCATAATGGTAACTCACAACTGAGTGATGACTGTTCTATACAGGACTACTGGAGAACCCTTAAAGAACCATTATAGGAAAAAGTTGCATCAATTATTTTATACACGCTTTCAAATCTTTCAAACACTTCTTCCCCAAAACTTACAGACTAGCCAAGACGTGTCTCACCCCGTATAAAACACCGTACCTATAAACATGAATCAAGACCAAGGGTCTGTCTCAAATCCTAGTGAGCTCCTATATAGGCAGCATTTTACATCATAGTATGTACTCCCGACATGTAGACTGTCCCAATTCTTACATACCTTCCTCATAGCGCTTCCTCAGCCGCTAAGACAATCCCATGATGCAACACAGGCAGTGAAGTGGTTTTAAAATGTGAGTTATTTTGATTCTCTGGAGTTTTAATGTGTTTCTGGTCATATAATCACACAAAACAGTATTTTATTATCAACTCTGTAACGAGTCCTTCACCATTTACACTTTTATACTCCAGACATTAGCATTTATGCTAGCGGATTTTTAAGCCTCGGGCTATTGTTTTGGATGCCGTCCGGTAGCTTAGCAACCAGCTAACCCAGCGGTGGCGCTGCAGTGGGCCGGAACAAGCCGTGACGCAGTCTCTCTCTAACTAGAGCGTCTCAGTAATCTGTTTTATGAGGAGAGATGAGGAGAGAACACTGATACTTACACACTCACTACCTAGACAGCCTACTTACACACTCACTACCTAGACAGCCTACTTACACACTCACTACCTAGACAGCCTACTTAGACACTCACTAGAGTTTGAGACACAACCCATGTGGGCCCACAAAGAAAAAAAAATGTTTTTGCCCATGTGGGCCACTAATTGGGCCGATCTGGGCTGCAAGGGGGGCCCATGTGAACCATCATCCACTGGCCCCACAGTCAAAACTGTAACACTGCCGGGATCAAATATGTAACCTAACTGGGCTACACGACCTCAGCTTATAATGGAAACCCACAATCACCCAAAAGTGATTATTGTTCTGTACAGGACTACTGCTGCTATAGCAGAACCCATGAGGAACCATTATTGAAAAAGTTGCACCAATTATTTAAAGCACATCTCCATTAATTTAGAGCCAAATTGCCGGATTTACTTTTTTTTAGATGATATTATTGTTTATGTATTTATTTATTATTTTAATACATATATAAATACTCACTGTTTGGGCTACACAAAAACTACAAAGCACGCTAGTACATTTTCAGTGATGTTCTGTAGTCGTTTGCTCTTTAATGGGTGTCTAAAAATTAAAAAAAAAAAAAACTGCTTCCTATTTAAATAACATACATCAAACAAAGTGCCACGTTCACAGATGACTGGCTACTTAACACAACGAGTCATGTATAATTACGCTATGACATTTTAGTTCAGGTGTAGCAGCAGCGCACTAACACAGCACGAGTGCAGGTACCTGTAATTTACCTGATAAAACTACAACACAGATTAAAAATATCCATAAAAATCAAAAACAAGCTGATTGATCCTGAGTTCAGAGCAGCAATGACCCGGTTCTGATCATATAGCAGTGCCAGACATGTAAAACCCTGAATTTAGACCACCTAATAAATAAATAAATAAATAAATAAATAAATAGCCATTACATTAAAACCACCTCCTTCTATCTACATTCACTGTCCACTGTATCAGCTCCACTGACCATACAGGAGCTCCACTTACAGACTGTAGTTAATCTGATTCTCTGTATACTTTATTACTCTGTTCTTTAATGATCAGGACCCCCACAGGACCACCACAGTGACTGAGGTAGTGGTGTGTTAGTGTGTGTTGTGCTGGTGTGAGTGGATCAGACACAGCACTGCGTCCACTCACTGTCCACTCTATTAGACACTCCTACAACTTGCTGGTCCACCTTGTAGATAAAAAATACAGAGATGTGGTTTTATTGTTATGTTTACTGTCGGTCTGAAATGCTCTGTTAGAGCTCCTGTGTCTTTAAGCCCCGCCTCCCAACGAGCCCGGTTCTTCTCTATCAGTTTGAGTCAGAGTCCGATCCTGAAAGTCCGGCAGAACAAGTTGGTAGATCCACCTTCGGATGCTAGACTGAAGCAGGAGTTTTATGTGCCAAGCTTGCTGGTAGGCGGGTAACAAGAAACGGGTTACAAGATGATGTCACCTTGTAACAGGTAAAACTGATGGAATACCAGCTTCAGGCAGTTGAGGAAAGGAGTTTCTCCCTCTGGCATGTAGAGAACTCTTTGGTCTTTAGAACTCTATAGCAGAATGTTTACACTATGTTTACATGTCACTAGTTTTAGACGTACTGTCTGATCTGCTGTCCATGTCTGCAGAGAGGAACGTCCTGTACATCACACAGTGCATCGGTTCATCAGTAACTGGTGTGAATGTTTTTATTCAAACTATTGTTTTAATGAAGACTTAACTTAAAACCCCCTCTGAGCTTCACACTCTCCCCACTGCCCCCCCACATTTCCTCCCCACCCCCACCGAGACCCAAAACAGCTCCTCCTTGTGTTGCCAGGGACTGTTGCCATGGAGACGGGGCTTACCTCAGCATCTCCCTCAGCGCCCCGCTCGCTCAGAGTCGTGTGCTTGATGTCATCGAAGTTATTCTCTAACTTTACACCAGTCTGCAGGAAGAGAGAGAGAGACAGAGAGACAGAGAGAGCTACAGAGAGAGAGAGAGACAGAGACAGAGAGACACACAGACAGAGAGACAGAGAGAGAGAGAGACAGAGACACAGAGAGAGCGACAGAGACAGAGAGAGAGAGAGACAGAGAGACACACAGACAGAGAGACAGAGAGAGAGAGACAGACAGACAGACAGAGAGACATGGAGACAGAGAGAGAGGACAAAGACAGACATTACTTAACCATTCTATATGTGTCTAATCTACAGCCATGCCAACCTTCACTCCATGTGTCTAATCCACAGTCATACTGACCCTCACTCCTCTATGTGTCTAATCCACAGTCATACTGACCCTCACTCCTCTATGTGTCTAATCCACAGTCATACTGACCCTCACTCCTCTATGTGTCTAATCCACAGTCATACTGACCCTCACTCCTCTATGTGTCTAATCCACAGTCATACTGACCCTCACTCCTCTATGTGTCTAATCCAGTCATACTGACCCTCACTCCTCTATGTATCTAATCCACAGTCATACTGACCCTCACTCCTCTATGTGTCTAATCCACAGTCATACTGACCCTCACTCCTCTATGAGTCTAATCCACAGTCATACTGACCCTCACTCCTCTATGTGTCTAATCCACAGTCATACTGATCCTCACTCCTCTATGTGTCTAATCCACAGTCATACTGACCCTCACTCCTCTATGTGTCTAATCCACAGTCATACTGACCCTCACTCCTCTATGTGTCTAATCCACAGTCATACTGATCCTCCGTCCTCTATGTGTCTAATCCACAGTCATACTGACCCTCCCTCCTCTATGTGTCTAATCCACAGTCATACTGACCCTCACTCCTCTATGTGTCTAATCCACAGTCATACTGATCCTCACTCCTCTATGTATCTAATCCACAGTCATACTGACCCTCACTCCTCTATGTGTCTAATCCACAGTCATACTGACCCTCACTCCTCTATGTGTCTAATCCACAGCCATACTGACCCTCACTCCTCTATGTGTCTAATCCACAGTCATACTGACCCTCACTCCTCTATGTGTCTAATCCACAGCCATACTGACCCTCACTCCTCTCTGTGTCTAATCCACAGTCATACTGACTCTCACTCCTCTATGTGTCTAATCCACAGTCATACTGACCCTCACTCCTCTATTTGTCTAATCCACAGTCATACTGACCCTCACTGCTCTATGTGTCTAATCCACAGCCATACTGACCCTCACTCCTCTATGTGTCTAATCCACGGTCATACTGACCCTCACTCCTCTATGTGTCTAATCTACAGCCATGCCAACCTTCACTCCATGTGTCTAATCCACAGTCATACTGACCCTCACTCCTCTATGTGTCTAATCCACGGTCATACTGACCCTCACTCCTCTATGTGTCTAATCCACGGTCATACTGACCCTCACTCCTCTATGTGTCTAATCCAGTCATACTGACCCTCACTCCTCTATGTGTCTAATCCACGGTCATACTGACCCTCACTCCTCTATGTGTCTAATCCACAGTCATACTGACCCTCACTCCTCTATGTGTCTAATCCAGTCATACTGACCCTCACTCCTCTATGTGTCTAATCCACAGTCATACTGACCCTCACTCCTCTATGTGTCTAATCCAGTCATACTGACCCTCACTCCTCTATGTGTCTAATCCACAGTCATACTGATCCTCAGTCCTCTATGTGTCTAATCCAGAGTCATACTGACCCTCACTCCTCTATGTGTCTAATCCAGAGTCATACTGACCCTCACTCCTCTATGTGTCTAATCCACAGTCATACTGACCCTCACTCCTCTATGTGTCTAATTCATCCTCTTGCGGTACAAAGTGGAATAAGAGGATGGTCCAAGGCTGTCTGATTAGCATGCTATCCTCAGTAGAAATCTCTGCAACATCATATATAGACATTTTCAATACACTGACAAAATTACACATGGCACCTTTAAATGTATGTAAATTTAAATCCAGAGTGAGAATACTTTAAATTGTTGTTTATGTTTATGAATATATTTTTGTTCACATTTCATGTAAAAAGAAATTGGGTGCAAATGTGTGAGGTGGATATACGCAGTGTAGTTTTGGGAGGGGCGTGGCCTAACATATGGCCTACAACTGCTGCATAAAGGGGTGGGGTTAACAGGATTCTGGCAAATTGCCTACACAGATCTTGGAACATCCCACCAGGGGTCTGTTCAGAGTCTCTAAGAAGTCCGGTTCTTGCAGATTCACTAAGATTCCTGGTCTTAATGTATGTATGTAAAGCTCTATTTTAATGTTTACTCTTTAAAGGCGCGATCTGTAAGATGATGCAGCCAAATAAATAGGGAGCTGCAATAAGTACCTGAAACTTATCATAGGAAACAAGGAAAGGCACAGTTGCTCCTCCTCCCTCTTCACTCCTTACCAGTCACTATTGCCTCTTGAGGTACAAAGTGGTATTACGAGGCTGGGGCTAGCTGCTTAGCATGCTAACTTCAATAGATATCTCTGCAATGTGATATATAGATAGATATTTTCGACACGTTGAAAAGTGTTATAAAAAAAATCATACTGCACCTTTAAACGTATGTGTAAGTTTAAGGTAAGAACACTTTCAAGCCTTTAATCTTTATGTTTACGGATACGCAAAATTTGTGTGGCCTAATCGATGGCTCAGGGTCTTGGAGAAGTCAGGGCTAGCTGTGAAAGCTGTTATTTCTTAAAAAAAAACATTACAGGTGCCATTACAGGGTCAGAATACTTTCAACTCTTCAGTCTTGGTGTCAGTACGAGACAGGACAGGCTAGGGCTAGCTGGTTAGCATGCTAACTTCAATAGATATCTCTGCAATGTGATATATAGACATTTATGACACTGTGGAAGCTGTTTTTTTAACAACAACAACAACAACAACAAAAATTCATATTGCACCTTTAAACCTATGTATATGTAAGCCTATGGTCCGAATACATTAAGCCAAACTTTTTTTTTTTTGTTTACGTTTATTGATATATATTCCCATTTCATGTCAAAAGTGTTTGGGGGGTAATCTACGGCCTATAGCTTCTGCCCAAAGGGGTGGGGTTAACAGGATTTGAGCAAACTGCCTACACAGATCCTGGAGCATCCCACCAGGGGTCTGCTCAGAGTCTGGGAGAAGCCAGGTTCATGCAGGAGCAGACGCCTCCCTGTGTTACCCGTGGCTGCAGCGGAGGATTACTCTGCCGAGTAGGGCTGAAACGGCGCTCCGAGATTATCCCGCTTTAAAGATTTATGAATTTCTGCTTTAAACAGGGCGGATTAATTGGTGGCGTTTAACACTGTCGTAACATGACAGGGCTGACGCTATCGGAGAGGAGTTAAAGAGGATTTCCCTCGTTTTCAAAACCCAACGCTCAACGTAAGCCTTAAAAAAAGAGCTAATTCAGTTGAGCGGGGCCGAGAATAACACCTGACTTAATCTGCTTAATGAAATTCAGAGGAATGACGAAAGACACGTACAGTAAAAACCTGGAGAGGAGAAAAACACAATACCTGTTTAACTACAGCCGCTCTGGAGGAGTGGGGTTAGAACCCCGGAGCTCTTCTATACGATACATTCAGCATTAAAGGCCTCTGTTGTCTAGCAAAGCCCCCCAGAGCAGGATAGGGTACCTCAGGGCCCACCTTTCCCACTTAACGCCAGTGATCCAATAAAGAGCATTCATGTTACACTATTCATACTATTTTCATGACAACACTGGGGGGTCATCTTTGTTTACTTTGTGTTAGAACTTCCGGTGCGTCTATGGATATGTTGATCCTGATTACAAGCAAAACAACAACAAACCTATAAACGACTAGCATAACATGTTCAGTTAGAGGGAGTCAGTAATTACAATTAATTAAAAAATACATGTATTCAGCCTTCTTTCACTTCTTTCACTTCTTTCACTTCTTTCACTGCTGCTGAGACCATAATTCATGCTTTTGTTACATCCAGATTCAACTACTGCAGTGCTCGGTTGTAAGGCCTCCCTGCATGGCCACGCCCCTTCCTATTTAAGTAGTTTACTCCAGTCATCCTCTCCAGTGCGTACTCTACGATCTTCAAGCCAACACTTTCTTGTGGTTCCGCCCTTTAAGTTAAGCACCACTGGATAAGAGCATTCTGTGTGGCGGGTCCTGTGCTGTGGAAGAGGCTCCCTGATGAAACATCTGTAGATGTTTTTAAAACTAGACTTAAAACTCATCTTATTAAACTAGCATATGGATGAGATGTTTTTTTCTTATACTTTGTGTGTTCCTGTTTATTGTACAGTGTCCTTGGGTGTCTTGAAAGACGCTTTTCAAATAAAATGTTATTATTATTATTATAATTGGAAGAAGGGGAAAACCTGGCTTGAACAGCAGTGTTACGAACACAGCACATAAAGATCAGAGTTCCTTCCGCCTGAAACTATCAGTATATTACCCCATATCTCCAGAATCATGTCTGCTAGGAGCCACACCAACACAACCAACTCTTCAATTTTGGTGTCAGTACGAGACAGGACAGTCTAGGGCTAGCTGGTTAGCATGCTAACTTCAATGGATATCTCTGCAATGTGATATATAGACATTTATGACACTGTGGAAGCTTTTTTTAACAACAACAACAAAAATTCATATTGCACCTTTAAACCTATGTATATGTAAGCCTATGGTCTGAATACATACACCAACACAACCGCTCTTCTCATAGCCCTCACCATCACCAAGAAAACTATACTCATTAACTGGAAATCAAAAACACCATCACTGTCAATCACTGGAAAAACCTATTATTATATCATATATCTATGTAAAAATATCAGCTTTCACTAAAAATAAAATCCCAGAGTACAAGTTCCATCATCCCAGTTCAATCTGGACACCAGTTATTAACCTTTTACAACAGTGACCCGCCAAACCAACTCTATAAACACAGGTTTACTGAGATCCAGTACCAAACTCAACACCACTGTATACATAACAATAACAAATAATAACTCTCCACATAAACACACACACACACACACACACTGATCCCTATGTATTTGGGTTATTGGTTTCCATTGCAAAATACATTTAATGCTACTTTTGTTATCTATTGTCTTAATATGTTGATTACATTTAACTTTTTTTATTATTTCTTCACATTGTTTGCTTATTAGTTTTGTTTATTTATTTATGTATTTGTTTGTTTGTTTGTATCTTCTTCATATTTGTTTGTATATGTATGTACATTTGGGTCCATATCCTCTCTCATGAATAATACAATATAAATAAAAATAAATAAATAATAAAATTTGGGAAAAAACTTGACTTCTTGTACTGGTGGTCTCCTAATGCTTACAAAGACAGACTGCATGGTTAGCTGCTTGATTATATGCACCTGCAGCAATGGAACTGAAGGAAACACCTATATTCAATGATTTAGAAGTGTGTCCCATTACTTTTGTCTATGTAGCGTATGTTAAAAACCCCTTACTTTTAATATCAGTCAACATATAAAGATTTCATTCAAAGTGATTCTGGAGCATTTATTGGTTCATTCATCATAAACTATAATACATAATATTCTTTGAACAGCGATGAAGCATTCAGCAGGAACGCCGATCAGGAAGCATCCGAACTCTCTTGGAGGGGCCGCAAAACCCGCATACAACCAAACACAAAGATACTTGACACAGGTTAATACAAAGGTGCTTGACTCTGTATCACCTACAACTAATCTCGGAGCTTCTGTGTGGCATTAGAACTCGTCTGTGTTGCACAATAACACATAATTACATTTCCAATTACACGGGCGTCGCTGCTGCCGGGATAACCATTGACATTTTCGCTCCGAATCATGTGCTGGGCTTTTTTTCCTCTCCCCCCTCTGCGAAGGATTACCGAAATCCACCATCGTGGGGCTTTATTATTATTAATTAGACCAAATTCTTAGTGCTGGGAATCGGCGGCGTCATTTAAACAGCTAATTAATATGCAAGCTCTGGAAACGAGATTTGGTTTTTAATCAACGCGATCGGCGAGTAGCAGGAAAGGCATTTAGAGCGGCCATTTGAATATGCTTATGAGACCTGACTCAGAGGGTATGGGTTTATGGTAATAATGAGAGTAGCGGTGGGGGGGGTTGGGTGGGGGGTATATAATCCATTCTGAGGGGCATCTGCTTGTGGCACATTTTCATAATGTCTCATTCAGGCTTTCACTGCATTCATGAGAGGAACGCTAAAGAGGTCTTCATTGAGAGAACAGTGGTAAATTGAAATCTATGCAATAATTGGGCCGACTTGAACGTCTGGACTAATTTAGGCTTAACGTAATCAAAGCTGTCAGCCAACACAGCGCGTACGTCTCCGTGTCATACGTACCACAGTGTACCAACAAGTACCTGCTATCTATTCACTCATTATCTTCAGTTGTATCACTTGGGTGGGGGGGGCGGAGCCAGTCCCAGCATCGTCAGGCAAAGGCAGGGTACACCATGGACAGACCACCAGTCCATTACATTGCCAACACACATTCACACCTAACATGCATGTGTTTGGACTGTGGGAGGAAACCGGAGTACCCGGAGGAACCCACTCAAACACAGAGAGACCATACACACTCCACACAGAACCACCCAGACCGGGAATCCAACCCAGATCATCTTACTGTGAGGAGACAGTGCTGACCACTACACCACCATACTGACCACTACACCACCATACTAACCACTACACCACCATACTAACCACTACACCACCCATACTGACCACTTCACCACATACTGACCACTACACCACCATACTAACACTACACCACCATACCTAACCACTACACCACCGTACTAACCACTACACCACCGTACTAACCACTACACCACCATACTTCCCACTACACCACCATACTGACCACTACACCACCATACTGACCACTAGACCACCATACTGACCACTACACCACCATACTAACCACTACACCACCGTACTAACCCACTACACCACCATACTGACCACTACACCACCATACTAACCACTACACCCACCGTACTAACCACTACAACCACCATACTTACCACTACACCACCCATACTAACCACAACAACACACCATACTAACCACTACACCACCATACTAACCACTACATCACCATACTGACCACTACACCACCATACTGACCACTACACCACCATACTGACCACTACACCACCATACTGACCACTACACCCCCATACTAACCACTACACCCCCATACTAACCACTACACACCACCATACTGACCACTACACCCACCATACTGACCACTACACGACCATACTAACCACTACACCACCATACTAACCCACTACATCCCCCTACTAACCACTACACCACCATACTAACTACTACACCACCATACTGACCACTACACCACCATACTAACCACTACACCCCCATACTAACCACTACACCCCCATACTAACCACTACACCACCATACTAACCACTACACCACCGTACTAACCACTACACCATCGTACTAACCACTACACCACCATACTAACCACTACACCACCATACTGACCACTACACCACCATACTGACCACTACACCCCCATACTAACCACTACACCACCATACTGACCACTACACCACCATACTGACCACTACACGACCATACTAACCACTACACCACCATACTAACCACTACACCCCCATACTAACCACTACACCACCATACTAACCACTACACCACCATACTAACCACTACACCACCGTACTAACCACTACACCACCGTACTAACCACTACACCACCGTACTAACCACTACACCATCGTACTAACCACTACACCACCATGCTGACCACTACACCACCGTACTGACCACTACACCACCGTACTAACCACTACACCACCATACTAACCACTACACCACCATACTGACCACTACACCACCATACTGACCACTACACTACCGTACTGACCACTACACCACCGTACTGACCACTACACCACCGTACTAACCACTACGCCACCGGGTTTTTGATTGGATGCATGGATTCTGGATAGGAGTGGACTCCCCTGGAATTTTTTCCCATAGAGAATGAACAGGATGGAAGAGTGCACTCCAATCTATTGAACTTCTGCTCGACCGACAGAAACTGTTTCGCATACACTGACTCAGGGCAGACCCCCGACCACGACTAAAGTGTTGGTTTGACCCGCACTCGTCTGTTTGTCACTTTTTTTATCATCACTCTTTTTTCCCCATAGAGTCCCATTCATTTCCGAGTGCAGCCAAACGTTATGGTTTTGTTCAATATACAGCCACCAAGTAGCATATGCTCACTCAGGGCAGGTCCCTAAGCACTAATCCACATACATACCCACCCCCACTCCTCTATTTGTCATTTATTTATCCCTAATTAATCTCATAGGGTCCCATTCATTTTTGGCCACACCCAGACATTACAGTGTTGTTCAACATACAGCCACCAAACAGCCTGTATTCACTCAGAGCAGATCTTCAACCACACCCCTTCCAAGCTTCTCCTAAACAACCCAGTATTATTATCAGTTCTCATCTAATACCTGCTTTGACTGCTCAGTACTTCATTAAGATAAATCAAGATTTGCTGCTGAAGGAACTGAATACGTTCATACAATGTCTGGGGCGTCCCAGGAGGAGAAATCTGGAACCTACTTTGTTCTTCAAACTGGATCAAGATCTGATCTACTTCTCTCACAATAACATATTCATGTTACTTTGTATTGTATGTCTGATTATTTACATCTGTTCTAATCAGATCTGCTGTTATTACTGGTGAACACACACTTATTGATCAGATAAAGACTTAAACCATCAGCTCAGGTGTTACAACAGGCACAATATTCTGGCTCTAATCTTGTTTCTCTTTATTACTCTGTTCTTTAATGATCAGGACCCCCACAGGACCACCACAGAGCATGTACTATTAGGGAGGTGGATCATTCTCAGCACTGCAATGACACTGACTGATGTGGTGGTGTGATAGTGTGTGTTGTGCTGGTGTGAGTGGATCAGACACAGCAGTGCTGCTGGAGTGTTTAAACACTGTGTCCACTCACTGTCCACTCTATTAGGTAATTGGAAGATCAAGAACTTACTCATTATGGCTTCAAAAGCACTGTATGTAACTCATGTGAAAACTCACCTCACAGCTTCTTTCCAAGCTCCTCCTCCTCCAGTTCTTCTCCTTCGTCTTGGTGGTGGAATAAACACTGGCACGTGTCTTCACTCGGGTTCAGAGCTGGAACACTCTGTGAGGGAAATGAATGAAAATACATGAGATTAAAAGAAAAATCATACCTGACCTTCTTTTTATGTTACTAACGCTACTAATGTTTTCGACATGTGTATCACATTTATAATAAAGTTAGTAAAGGTATTAGATATTTATATAATAAAGATAATAAAGATATCAATATATCAAAGATAGTAAAGATATTAATATAGTAAACATAGTAAGATAGTAAAGCATTTTATATAGTTAAGACAGTAAAGGCAGTAAAGATTGTAAGATAGTTAAGATTAAGATAGTAAAGATTGTAAAATAGTTAAGATTAAGATAGTAAAGATTGTAAGATAGTTAAGATTAAGATAGTAAAGATTGTAAGATAGTAAAAACTGTAAGATAGTAAAGATTAAGATAGTAAAAATTGTTAGATAGTTAAGATTGTAAGATAGTAAAGATTAAGAAAGTAAAAACTAAGATAGTTAAGCTGAAGATAGTAAAGATTAAATTAGTAAAGATTGTAAAATAGTAAAGGTAAACAGTAAAGATTGTAAAATAGTAAAGATTAAGATAGTAAAGATTGTGAGATAGTAAAGATTAAAATAGTAAAGATTGTGAGATAGTAAAGACTAAGATAGTAAGGATTGTAAGATAGTAAAGATTGTAAGATAGTAAAGATTAAGATAGTAAAAACTGTAAGACAGTTAAGATTAAGATAGTAAAGATTGTAAGATAGTAAAGACTGTAAAATAGTAAAGATTAAGATAGTAAAGATTAAGATAGTAAAGATTGTAAGATAATAAAGATTAAGATAGTAAGGATTGTAAGATAGTAAAGATTGTAAGATAGTAAAGATTAAGATAGTAAAGATTGTGAGATAGTAAAGACTAAGATAGTAAGGATTGTAAGATAGTAAAGATTAAGATAGTAAAAACTGTAAGACAGTTAAGATTAAGATAGTAAAGATTGTAAGATAGTAAAGACTGTAAAATAGTAAAGATTAAGATAGTAAAGATTAAGATAGTAAAGATTGTAAGATAATAAAGATTAAGATAGTAAGGATTGTAAGATAGTAAAGATTGTAAGATAGTAAAGATTAAGATAGTAAAGATTGTAAGATAGTAAAGATTAAGATAGTAAAGATTAATATAGTAAAGATTGTAAGATAATAAAGATTAAGATAGTGAGGATTGTAAGACAGTTAAGATTAAGATAGTAAGGATTGTAAGATAGTAAAGATTGTAAGATAGTAAAGATTAAGATAGTAAAGATTGTAAGATAGTAAAGATTGTAAGATAGTAAAGATTAAGATAGTAAAGATTAATATAGTAAAGATTGTAAGATAATAAAGATTAAGATAGTGAGGATTGTAAGATAGTAAAGATTAAGATAGTAAGGATTGTAAGATAGTAAAGATTGTAAAATAGTACAGATTAAGATAGTTAAGACAAAAGACATTAATATAGTAAACATAGTAAGATATTAAAGAATTTAAAATAGTTAAGACAGTAAAGACTAAAATAGATAGTAAAGATAATAGTAAAGATTGCAAGGTAGTACAGATTAAAACAGTAAAGACTTCATGAAGATGAAGAGAGTAAAGATGCTAGAAGGTTAATCAATCATGTTTTAATACAGGTGTAAAAATAGGCCTGACCAATGTTTTTCTTTAGATCTCACAGACGTGAACTAATTAAAGTAAATATTCTCTGTTCACATCAGTAGAGCTGAACTTGTGTTATATTTATGATCCAGTAAAGCTTGCATAAAAAGTACAAGATATAAATATAATTAAACACTGGTTTAAAACCCCTGGTTAGAACTGTGTGGGCGTGGCTAATGAGAGGTTTGATTGACATTTCTTTGTCCAACACTCTTTGCCTGCTCCGGCATGCCTGACCAGTTTTACGTAAGATCTCACAGACTAAACTGAATTAAAAGCAATTCTTCTCCTTTTATATCAGCGGAATCCACGCAGTAGATTATAAACCAGGCAATAAAGCACATCAATCACCAACGCTTCTGTTTGATAAGAACTTTAAACAAAGCCCACATTAGAATGAAGAACACATTAAATCCTCTCTTTCTCCTGTCACCAGCACTCTAGAACCCAGTAACACTCATCAAACGAGAACATCTCCAACAAGCTGCGCATAACAAGCAGGTCTGACCAGAGACCCTCAAAAGACCCTCTCAAAGTCGCAGGGAGTAAGGTGTTTATATGATGCTGAACTTCAATGATATTTTAAACATCCAGAAACGTCTGAGTGAAACGTAAAATATAAATATGATACAACAGACACTGATTAGCTCGTCTGTCTTCACACGCATATGAATTTGAGCGACGTCCCGTTCTTAATCTTCTTAATCCATAGGGTTTAATATGTCGACCCAACCTTTGCAGCTATAACAGCTTCAGCTCTGCTGGGAAGTCTCTCCATACGGTTTAGGAGAGTGTTTATGGGAATGTTTGACCGTTCATTGTTGAGGTCAGACACTGATGTTGGACGAGAAGGTCTGGCTCTCAGTCTCCACTCTAATTCATCCCTAAGGTGTTCTATCAGGTTGAGGTCAGGACTGTGCAGGCCAGTCAAGTTCTTCCACACCAAACTCTCTCCTCCATGTCTTTATGGAGCTGCTCTGTGCACTGGTGGGCAGTCATGTTGGAACAGGAAGGGGCCGTCTCCAAACTGTCCCCACAAAGTTGGGGTCATGAAATTGTCCAGAGTCTCTTGGTCTGCTGAAGCATTAAGAGTTCCTTTCACTGGAACTGAGGGTTAGAGTTAGAGCCCACCTCCTGAAAAACAACCCCACACCATAATCCCCCCTCCACCAAACTTTACACTCAACACAGTGCACAGTCAAACAAGTACCATTCTCCTGGCAAACCGCCAAACCCAGACTCGTCCATCAGATTACCAGACAGAGAAGCGTGATTGGTCACTCCAGAGAACACGTCTCCGCTGCTCTAGAGTCCAGTGATACTTACACAGCTGATTCAGAGTCAGTGATACACAGCTGATCCAGAGTCAGTGATAAACAGAGTCAATGCACTACACAGGCAGCTCACTAGGGTTTGAGATGGACTCTCTAGTTTAGGATAAGGGGCACATACGCAGTATCATCACCGATTACAAGGCCTACAGGTTCCCGTCCAGTCTTCCAGACCTGCTATCCGGCCTCACTCGAGTTCCCCTTGCACAGGAGAGGCTGGTGTTTCCTGCGCAGGGCTAAATTATTGATGGTGGAACATATATCACTGAGCTTTATCTGAGCGCACAGATGACAAATCTGACCCAGAGGCTAAAGCCAAAGAGCAGAGTTCCCTGCCTGAACGCTTGGACCATGTTTCCATGTGAGGTAGAGCCGCAATTAGAAGCTGATGACGTCAAGTATGGGGGTAAAAAAGCTGACGTTCTCTAAAGGACTGTGAGATAAAATACAATATTACAATAAACGATATGCTTCTCTATCACAACGTCTCATTTTCTGAAGTCTGGCAAACTAGAACCGACAAATTAGACCAGGAAGTGAGACAAAGCTTGGTATACTGGAATTTAATGTGATGCTATTTATTACAGTTAATTGTAAATAATGTCCTGTCCCTAGTGGTCTACAATGGTATATTTTTTTTGGTTATAGTGTTCAAACAAATCTTGTTGCTGTTCAATGAAAAATAAGTCTTTACTTTCAATGTAAATCAACAGAACAGAAATTTATCATAAAATTTACACACAAAGTAAATGGCAGCTGTCGTGTTCAAATAATACAGAAAAATTTAAATCAACAAGATAAATTTAGATAAAATGAAGACAAATTTCTAAGATAATTTTTTTTTGATAGCAATGAAACTATATGTTTGGGCGCCGAATGACTGTCCCCACAAAGTTGGGGTCATGAAATTGTCCAGAGTCTCTTGGTCTGCTGAAGCATTAAGAGTTCCTTTCACTGGAACTGAGGGTTAGAGTTAGAGCCCACCTCCTGAAAAACAACCCCACACCATAATCCCCCCCTCCACCAAACTTTACACTCAACACAGTGCACAGTCAAACAAGTACCATTCTCCTGGCAAACCGCCAAACCCAGACTCGTCCATCAGATTACCAGACAGAGAAGCGTGATTGGTCACTCCAGAGAACACGTCTCCGCTGCTCTAGAGTCCAGTGGCGGCGTGCTTTACTCCACTACATCTGACGCTCTGTATTGTACTTGGTGATGTAAGACTTGGATGTAGCTGCTCGGCCATGGAGACCCATTCCATGAAGCTCTCTATGCTCTGTTCTTGAGCTGATCTGAAGACCACATGAAGTTTGGAGGTCTGTAGTGATGGACTCTGTAGAAAGATGGTGACCTCTGTGCACTATGCTCCTCAGTATCCGCTGACCCGCTCTGTCATTGTACATGTTCTACCACTTGGTGTCTGAGTTGCTGTCATTCTCAATCACTTCCACTTTGTTCTAACACCACTGACAGTCCACTGTGGAATATTTAGTAGTGAGGAAACTTCACCACTGGACTTGCTGCACAGGTGGCGTCCTATCACGGTACCACGCTGGAGTTCACTGAGCTCCTGAGAGACCCATTCTTTACTAATGTGTGTAGAAGCAGTCTGCATGACTAGGAGCTGGTTTTATACACCTGTGGACATGAAGATATATATATATATATATATATAAATAAAAACACAGCTTGTAAGGCACATTTTGTGTGATACGCCCTATAAGTGATCTCCAGCATTCCTGTCAATCAACTCAGATCTGCACTCCAGAGCCAAGGGGCCCATAAAGCAGGAGCCTTAATGACAGACAGTAAAGTGTGAAATGAGGACGCTGACCGTTTGATCCGGCTGGCCTTCATTTCAAACTCACACAGCCATGTCATGCCTGCCAGTCAAATTAACACCCCCCCACCACCACCACAAGCCCCTCCCAGCCCCCCCTCCCACCTCTATGCTGCACACAGAGCTGCAGACAGGAACCAGTGTGGGATCTTTTAATGGCAAACACAATTAACGGGCAGTTTACTGAGGGTGAAAGGAACAAGAGAGGGGGAAGCAGCCATTACTGCCACACTAATGCCAATTTCATGCTCTTCGTAGTGTAAAGGAGTAGCATGTCCACACTCGTTTCACTGGGCGGAAACACAATCTGACAAAAGGGCAGAACAGGAGGAGAGGAGAAAATTGAAAAGAGACGTCCGGCCGCACCGTGGCGACGCCACATCAGCCGAGTGCCGCGAGAGGAAAGATTTTCTGAACGTACTCGCCCTCGTCTCCGCGTCTCTCCGGCTGTAAATAACGTCACAAGGGCCCATATAGTTTAAATAGAAATTAAAATTAAAAATATTTTACTATCAACTATCAACTGACCATACAGGAGCTCCACTTACAGACTGTAGTTCATCTGATTCTCTGTATACTTTATTACTCTGTTCTTTAATGATTAGGACCCCCACAGGACCACCACAGAGTCTTATCTGGGGGTGAAGCATACTCTGCATTTGTGGTGGTGTGTTAGTATTACCTCAGTGTCACTGCTGGACTGAGAATCGTCCACCAACCAAAACTATCCGGACAACAGTGTCCTGTGGGCGGCGTCCTGTGTCCACTGATGAAGAACTAGAGGAACACAAACTGCAGCAGCAGATGAGCTACTGTCTCTGACTTTACATCTACAAGGTGGACCAGCAAGCAGTTCAGCTGATCCAGAGTCAGTGATAATTACACAGCTGATCCAGAGTCAGTGATAAATTACACAGCTGATCCAGAGTCAGTGATACTTACACAGCTGATCCAGAGTCAGTGATAATTACACAGCTGATCCAGAGTCAGTGATAATTACACAGCTGATCCAGAGTCAGTGATCAATTACACAGCTGATCCAGAGTCAGTGATAAAATTACACAGCTGATCCAGAGTCAGTGATAAATTACACAGCTTATCCAGAGTCAGTGATACTTACACAGCTGATTCAGAGTCAGTGATAAATTACACAGCTGATCCAGAGTCAGTGATACTTACACAGCTGATTCAGAGTCAGTGATAAATTACACAGCTGATCCAGAGTCAGTGATAAATTACACAGCTGATCCAGAGTCAGTGATACTTACACAGCTGATCCAGAGTCAGTGATACTTACACAGCTGATTCAGAGTCAGTGATACACAGCTGATCCAGAGTCAGTGATAAACAGAGTCAATGCACTACACAGGCAGCTCACTATGGTTTGAGATGGACTCTCTAGTTTAGGATAAGGGGCACATACGCAGTATCATCACCGATTACAAGGCCTACAGGTTCCCGTCCAGTCTTCCAGACCTGCTATCCGGCCTCACTCGAGTTCCCCTTGCACAGGAGAGGCTGGTGTTTCCTGCGCAGGGCTAAATTATTGATGGTGGAACATATATCACTGAGCTTTATCTGAGCGCACAGATGACAAATCTGACCCAGAGGCTAAAGCCAAAGAGCAGAGTTCCCTGCCTGAACGCTTGGACCATGTTTCCATGTGAGGTAGAGCCGCAATTAGAAGCTGATGACGTCAAGTATGGGGGTAAAAAAGCTGATGCACTGACGTTCTCTAAAGGACTGTGTGATAAAATACAATATTACAATAAACGATATGCTTCTCTATCACAACGTCTCATTTTCTGAAGTCTGGCAAACTAGAACCGACAAATTAGACCAGGAAGTGAGACAAAGCTTGGTATACTGGAATTTAATGTGATGCTATTTATTACAGTAATTGTAAATAATGTCTGTCCCTAGTGGTCTACAATGGTATATTTTTTTTGGTTATATGTTCAAACAAATCTTGTTGCTGTTCAATGAAAAATAAGTCTTTACTTTCAATGTAAATCAACAGAACAGAAATTTATCATAAAATTTACACACAAAGTAAATGGCAGCTGTCGTGTTCAAATAATACAGAAAAATTTAAATCAACAAGATAAATTTAGATAAAATGAAGACAAATTTCTAAGATAATTTTTTTTTGATAGCAATGAAACTATATGTTCGGGCGCCGAATGACATATTTTGATTGCATTTTAAATGAAAGGTAGTAAACAACCTCTGTAGGAAACTTAAATACACGCTTCCAGCTCTAGTGTTTGTGTGTGTGTCACTGTTCACTGTGTGTGTGTGTGTGTGTTTGTTTCACTGTTTACTACAGTGTGTGTGTGTACGTGTGTATATATATGGCTCCTAGTCTCCTAGTTTTTGTGTTCACTAGTGTTTGGGTGTGTGTCACTGTTCACTAGTGTTTGTGTGTGTGTGTGTTGGTGTGGTCACTGTTTCCTAGTGTGTGTGTGTGAATGTGGGTGTGCACGTGTATATATGTGGGTGTTTCACTGTGCCCTAGTTTGTGTGTATTTGTGGGTGTTTCACCGTCCCCTAGTGGGTGCGTTCACTACTGTGTGTATGTGGGTGTTTCACTATGCCCTAGTTTGTGTGTGTGTTTCATCGTCCCCTAGTGGGTGTGTTCACTACTGTGTGTGTGTGGGTGGGTGTTTCACTGTGCCCTAGTGGGTGTGTTCACTAGTGTGTGTATGTGGGTGTTTCACTGTGCCCTAGTTTGTGTGTGTGTGGGTGTATCACCGTACCCTAGTGTGTGTTTACTAGTGTGTGTGTGTTTCACTGTTCACTAGTGTGTGTGTACGTGTATATATGTGGCTGTTTGACAGTCCCCTAGTGTGTGTGTGTGTTGAAGGGAAGGTATTTCACTGTCCCCTAGTGTGTGTGCTCACTAGTGTGTGTGTTCACACTTGTGTGTGTGTCTTGGAGGAAATGTATTTCACTGTCCCCTAGTGTATGTGTGTGTACATTTCACTGCACAGTAGTGTGTGTGTGTGTGTGTGTGTGTGTGTGTGCATGCACATGTATATATGTGGGTGTTTCACTGTGCCCTAGTTTGTGTGTGTGGGTGTATCACCATCCCCTAGTGTGTGTGTATGTGTGTGGGTGTTTCACTGCCTCTAGTGTGTGTGTGTTCACTAGTGTGTGTGTGTGTGTTGGGAGGTCACCGTTCCCTAATGTGTGTGCGAATGTGGGTGTTTCACTGCACCATAGTGGGTATGTTCACTACTGTGTGTGTGTGTGTGTGTGTGTGTGTGTGTGTGTGTGTGTGTGTGTGCACATGTATATATGTGGGTGTTTCACTGTGCCCTAGTTTGTGTGTGTGTGTGTATCACCATCCCCTAGTGTGTGTGTATGTGTGTGGGTGTTTCACTGCCTCTAGTGTGTGTGTTCACTAGTGTGTGTGTGTTTCACTATTCACTTGTGTGTGTATGGGTGTTTCACTGCACCCTAGTGGGTGTGTTCCCTACCGTGTGTGTGTGTGAACATGTATATATTGTGGCTGTTTCACTGTCCCCTAGTTTGTGTGTTCACTAGTGTGTGTGTGTGTGTGTTGGAAGGAGGGTATTTCACTGTCCCCAGTGTGTGTCGCCTACAACTTCACCCTACAGTTAGAAAGACTGACAGTAAGTTAGAGAAAAGTATTAAAACGATAACTGTTCGGCTGTAGTCTTACACTCAGACACATCCTCAGTCACTTGTTTGGCTCCAGCATATCTGAGATAAACCTGAACACTGAGATAACAGGCTAATGCGTTCAGCTGAAATGTCATCTCTATAAATCTATAAGAATTAACTTCATATCTCACTCTGGAACCCCTCGCCGAGCCGTCAGCGCTGGACGAGATCTGTGTTAGGCTATCGACGCTGTTTCACTCGTGTTGGTGATGAAACGCCAGCCCGGCTTTGGATTCAGTACAAAATCTAAATTAACTACGAGAACACTTAGCTAAACAAAAACCCCTCGTATCGATCTCACCTCCACATCACTGCGGCAGTCAGGAGCAACACAAAGCCCGCCGTCTCGCCCAGTACTTGTGCACGGAGATGTGTGTGTGTAAAACTTATTCACAATCGACAAAACACTTTGTTTAACTGGGGCGCCCAAACTTTTGCATGCATATGTATGCATGTGTGTACGTACACGGTGCAGTGAGACGTGCAGACCTTCAGGGGTTAAGTGTGAGTGAACTGGACAGCGCGAGCTCACTGGATCCTCTCGCATCTCCATGATGGATTGGTGATTTTACACTACAGGCTACTTCCCGCGAGCAATGTCAAGCGTCCAGCGTCTCAGCCTATCAGATCAATATCATGTAGGTGGAAACACGTCCATCTATACGGAGCGATCGATGGTGAGCAGAAAGCCCCGGCGTGGATTTTAAACGAGCTCCGCTCAGAGATTATACACATTCAGCATGAACGAGGCCTTCAGCAGCTTTCAGACAAAAACAAACGTTCATCAGCTCATAGTGTCACATGGTGTGTAAACTGAATGAGTGCTGAAAGAGTGAGAGATGCATGTGGTCTATATAAAGAGTGAGAGATGCATGTGGTCTATATAAAGAGTGAGAGATGCATATGGTTTATATGAAGAGTGACAGATGTATGTAGTCTATATAAAGAGTGAGAGACGCATATGGTTTATATGAAGAGTGAGAGATGCATGTGGTTTATATGAAGAGTGAGAGACTTATGTCGTCTATATGAAAAGTGAGAGACGCATGTGGTTTATATAAAGAGTGAGAGACGCTTGTGGTCTATATAAAGAGTGAGAGACGTATGTGGTCTATATGAAGAGTGTCGAGAAGGTATTTCTGGAGTAGAGGAGAGTCTGGAGGAGAAGGTAGTTCTTGAGTAGAGAGGAGTCTGGAGGAGGAGGTAGTTCTAGAGTGGAAGGGTATCTGCAGGAGAAGGTAGTTCTTGAGTAGAAAGGAGTCTGGAGGAGAAGGTAGTTCTAGAGTGGAAGGGTATCTGCAGGAGAAGGTAGTTCTAGAGTGGAAGGGTATCTGCAGGAGAAGGTAGTTCTCGAGTGGAAGGGTATCTGCAGGAGAAGGTAGTTCTAAAGTGGAAGGGTATCTGCAGGAGAAGGTAGTTCTTGAGTAAAAAGGAGTCTGGAGGAGAAGGTAGTTCTCGAGTAGACGGGTGTCTGGAGGAGAAGGTAGTTCTAGAGTGGAAGGGTATCTGCAGGAGAAGGTAGTTCTTGAGTAGAAAGGAGTCTGGAGGAGAAGGTAGTTCTAGAGTGGAAGGGTACCTGCAGGAGAAGGTAGTTCTTGAGTAAAAAGGGGTCTGGAGGAGAAGGTAGTTCTAGAGTGGAAGGGTATCTGCAGGAGAAGGTAGTTCTTGAGTAGAAAGGAGTCTGGAGGAGAAGGTAGTTCTAGAGTGGAAGGGTATCTGCATGAGAAGGTAGTTCTAGAGTGGAAGGGTATCTGCAGGAGAAGGTAGTTCTAGAGTGGAAGGGTACCTGCAGGAGAAGGTAGTTCTTGAGTAAAAAGGAGTCTGGAGGAGAAGGTAGTTCTCGAGTAGACAGGTGTCTGGAGGAGAAGGTAGTTCTAGAGTGGAAGGGTATCTGCAGGAGAAGGTAGTTCTTGAGTAAAAAGGAGTCTGGAGGAGAAGGTAGTTCTCGAGTAGAAAGACGGGCATCTGGAGGAGAAGGTAGTTCTCGAGTAGAAGGATGTCTGGAGGAGAAGGTAGTAGTTTTTTGCTTGTACCATCTAAACTAGTGCAATACAGACTCCTCACCTTCATCTCCTCCACTCTGTCCTTCACCACCATCTCCTCCACTCTGTCCTTCAACACCATCTCCTCCACTCTGTCCTTCAACACCATCTCCTCAACTCTGTGCTTCACCTCCATCTCCTCTGCTCTGTGCTTAACCTCCATATCCTCCACTCAGTGCTTCACCTCCATCTCCTCCACTCAGTTCCTTACCTCCATCTCCTCCACTCAGTTCCTTACCTCCATCTCCTCCACTCTGTTCTTTACCCCATCTCCTCCACTCCGTTCTTCACCTCCATATCCTCTACTCTGTTCTTTACCCCATCTCCTCCAATCCGTTCTTCACCTCCATCTCCTCCACTCTGTCCTTCATCTCCATCACTCTGTCCTTCATCTCCATCTCCTCCACTCTGTCCTTCACCTCCATCTCCTCCACTCTGTCTTCACCTCCACCTCCTCCACTCTGTGCTTCACCTCCATCCCCTCCACTCTGTGCTTCACCTCCATTTCCTCCACTCTTTTCCTTATCTCCATCTCCTCCACTCTGTCCTTCATCTCCATCTCCTCCACTTCGTTCCTCACCCCCATCTCCTCCACTCTGTCCTTCATCTCCATCTCCTCCACTCTGTCCTTCATCTCCATCTCCTCCACTTCGTTCCTCACCCTCTGCCTCCCTCTGGATTTTGAATGTTGTTGGAATGACTAAATGGAAACCTGCATTGTGATGAAATGTGATTTACGGCCCTCCTTCCTCATTAAAACCCACCCTGAGAGGACGCTAACCTTCCTGAACTATTTTAAACTGGCTGAGGAGAACCTGAAGGAGGTGTTGGGTTGAGCTCCGCTCCTCTTCTCTGAGGAGGAACGCTATTTTTATGCAGTGTAGTTCAGTGGAGCTGCACGCAGAGCGAAGGTGAATGAACTCGTTTCATTAAAGCTCTGGCTAAAAAGAGCCGCGCTGGCAGCCGGATGCTCGCACATGTGTGAGTGTGCCGGGTTCCCCGGGGGGCCACTGGGGGCTGCCTTATCACTCTCCACTGATCACACTGATCCACAGAGACAACTAATCGATAGCGGCTGTTTGGCTGCCAAAGTAAGCAGAATGTGCTCCTGATACGGGAAAGAGAGCGGCGAATATTATTGAAGGGCAGAACAAGCTGTCCGCTGATATCATTCATAAAGCCCACGTGTGTGGAAAGAGCTCTTTCTGAGCCGAGTGTTCTCCACAGACGTTTTGATTTTCACTGAGCCGAGCCTTACAGCGCGGCACACACATACACAAATATATATATATATACTGAATTCAGGTGTTCCAATCACCTCCATGTCCACAGGTGCATAAAATCAGACCCTAGTCCTGCAGACTGCTTCTACACACATTAGTAAAGAGTGGGTCTCTCAGGAGCTCAGTGAACTCCAGCGTGGTACCGTGATAGGACGCCACCTGAGCAGCAAGTCCAGTGGTGAAGTTTCCTCACTACTAAATATTCCACAGTGGACTGTCAGTGGTGTTCTAACAACGTGGAAGTGATTGAGAATGACAGCAACTCAGACACCAAGTGGTAGAACACGTACAATGACAGAGCGGGTCAGCGGATGCTGAGGAGCATAGTGCACAGAGGTCACCAACTTTCTACAGAGTCCATCACTACAGACCTCCAAACTTCATGTGGTCTTCAGATCAGCTCAAGAACAGAGCGTAGAGAGCTTCATGGAATGGATCTCCATGGCCGAGTAGCTGCATCCAAGCCTTACATCACCAAGAACAATGCAGAGCGTCGGATGCAGTGGATTATGGTGCGGGGTTGTTTTTCAGGTTCCTCTCTTTCTTTTCAGTGAAAGGAACTCTTAAAGCTTCAGCAAATTTGTGGGGACAGTTTGGGGACGGCCCCTTCCTGTTCCAACATGACTGCCCACCAGTGCACAGAGCAGCTCCATAAAGACATGGAGGAGTGAGGTTGGTGTGGAAGAACAGGCCTGCACAGAGTCCTGACCTCAACCTGATAGAACACCTTAGGGATGAATTAGAGTGGAGACTGAGAGCCAGACCTTCTCGTCCAACATCAGTGTCTGACCTCAACAATGAACAGTCAAATATTCCCATAAACACTCTCCTAAACCGTGTGGAGAGACTTCCCAGCAGAGCTGAAGGTGTTATAGCTGCAAAGGTTGGGCCGACATCATATTAAACCCTTTTAAGGATTAAGAATGGGACGTCACTCGAGTTCATATGCGTGTGTATATACAGCAAATACCAACATTTCATTTAATAACTTTCTGTGTTGGAGCTTTTAAAGGTGGATGTTTGGTTCCATTCGCCGCCACTGTGAACAGTTCTGGCAACGCTGCACTATATCAGTATCACGTTCCACTAGCATAGACAATACACAGCTACTGTTTTCTACTGGAAATGCTAGGTAGTGGCTTCCAGAGCACATTTATAAAGTAAAAAGCATCACATTAATATTATTACACTGTGATTTGGTCGACATCCTGTAATGCTCGTAAAGCCGCTCTCGGCAAAACCTGCAAAAGAACACCTTTGTGAGCGGAGCATGAAAAAAATCAATGGGAATTGAACTCTCAGCATCATATCTGTTTGCAAGACATGCCAAAGCCAGTAGCATCCAAGCTGTAGGTAACAAACATGCATGCTTTACTCTCTATTCTCTCAGTTATCTATCGGATCAATATAAGCGGTATAACCCGGAATCAGTTCCCGGGATCTTTTCAGTTCCATACATAAGCCCGACTCGCCGAAGCCACGGCGAAAGCAACTGTAGGGGACTTAACACCGTTCCATGAGGCACTTCATGTTTCATAACAAATCCTTCTCCCTGCCCGAGGCAGAATAGTTAAAGCCGGACTCTGGAGATTCTTAGCCAGGCCTTTAGCTCCAGATCGATACCCGAATTGATCCTCCATAACCGAAACAGAGCCGCCGAGCTCCGCCTGCACAGTAACATTCAACCCAGTTCCAGAATATCATTTAGTCCTGTTACACACTAACAGAGACGCATACAGCTCATCAGACACGGCAGCTCTGTCACCGGGACTGACAAACCGAGTCTGTTACGTCAACTGAACTGAGGAAATGAGGCATTCTGCCACACGAGGCTGAGCATCACGCTGACGGCACCACCGATAAAAGAGGAATCCCACCCTTTTTTTAAAGTTCCACGTAATTTAATCAATAAAATCAGTAAGCAAAGACTGGGTCCATGTTACTGAGCTGTTCACAGTGGTAGTGATGGGAACCAGACATCCAAAGCTCTCAAGTCATGGGTTTAGAAAGTTTTGACCTGGATTTATTATTTTCTTTAACTCTTCGTCAACTGAGAAGCACATGCAGGAAAGAAAATAGTCCCCAAGCAAAACAGCTTTTACTCTATTATACCTTCGTCAACATTCCATGTCCAAAGAATGCTGACTAAAGAAAAACGTGTCTCAATTTTTGTTGATTTTCATTTTTCTTTATTATTCAATTGCAACGACTGTTCTTTATATCCTGTTTTATGATGAACTGACCAGTAGAAATTTCTTCCAAATTCACTTGGAAGAAGGGCTGCACCTAACAATTAATTTCATAATCGATTAATCTAACGATTATTTTTTCGAATAGTCAATTAATCTAATGACTTATTTTTACATTTTGTGTGTGTGTGTGTGTGTGTGTGTGTGTGTGTGTGTGTGTATATATATATATATATATATATATATATACACACACACACAATCTGACTCGACTTATAGAGGCACAACACGCCTCACACACAAGAACTCGGACAGTTTGTGGACTAAATATTTTGGCAGAGAGTCATTTGAGAACCAGTGTGTGATCCTACATGTGTTCTAAAGCTCCCGCGGTATCTAGAACAGTCTTAGGTTCTACACTGGACGATTAAAAAAGGGTTATCAATGCGTAGTCGAGTGACTCTACTGATAGAAACATGTTAAAGACTCGTTTATGCTCAACGTTAAATACGGATAAACACGGAGCCTTCTGTCCGTCTCTGTGTTCATTTCGTACCGCTGGAGACCGGGGGGCCGGGGGGGCAGTGTAAGACGTAACCACTTCTCGAAATAGCCTCTCCTTAGCGTGTAAACCATGTAAACGGAGCTGACGCAGAGAAGTGTGAGGGCAGTGTCGGCTATAAATCAGACTTTACATGTTAATAATTTATAAATCTGTGTTTCTGTGTGAAACACTCCCACAACTTTAGATACACACAGATAAATGCATGCTTTCAGTGGGCGTGGCCGTCTTTGTGACGCATTGATACACGTTTTGCTAATCGACGTCATTTTATAATCGATCACGTCGACGCGTCGCCCCAGCGCTACTTGGAATAAAACCTCGTTAAATTGACTTCCATTGAAAGTCACTATATTGGAGTTACTATATTAAAGACACTTGTTTTTCATTGGGCAGCAACGATATAGAGAATAGAATCTTTGAACATCAGTCGGCCAATCACATTCCCCTTCACCCAGAACAGAGTCAGCGCAGTCATGTGAACACGCTTTCAGTCTCAAACAGCGCTCGATTTCTGAGCATGACTGTGTCAGCACCTTCTCTGAGGCTGGAGCCTCTTCATCGTCCTCAGAAAGAGCAAGAGAGACACGACAAAGAGAAGAGAGAGATAAACAGCTCACTCCTGACTGATCTCTAACAGAGCCGCGTGTAATCGGAGGATAACAACTTCAAACTATCCTGTGTTCCAGAGAAAGAGTGAGAGAGAGAGAGAGAGAGAGAGGCAGAAAGAGAGAGAGAGAGAGAGAGAGAGAGAGAGAGAGAGAGAGAGAGAGAGAGAGAGAGAGGCAGAAAGAGAGAGAGAGAAAAATGGAGGAGGGGGAGAGAGCGAGAGAGAGAAATAGAGAAAAAGAAAGGGTGAGAGAGATAGAGAGAGAAAGAAAAAGAGAGGGAAAGAGAGAGAGAACGAGACAGAGAGGGGAGAGAGAAAGAGAGACAGAGGGGGAGAGAGAGACAGAGAGAGAAGTAGAGACAGAAAGAAAGAGCGAAAGGATGAGAGAGAGAGAAACAGAGAGAGGAGAGACAGAAAGGGTGTAAGAGAAAGCAAGAAAGTGAAAAAGAGAAAAAATGAGAAAGAGTGACAGAGAGAGAGAGAGAGAGAGAGAGACAGAGAGAGAGAGAGAGAAAGAGAGAGAGACAGAGAGAGAGAGAGGCAGAGAGAGAGAGAAAAAGAGAGAGAGAGAAAGAGAGAGAGAGAGAGAGAGAGAGACAGAATGAGAGCGAGCGAGTGTGACAGTCGGTGAGGACTAGAGGTGAAGGACAGTTACTGTTACTCAGTATTACTGGGATTACTCAACGCTGCCCCCTCTGGAAGTGTGATAACGACTGTCTCAGGTTCATGAAGTGGTGCAGTTACTGCAGGTAGATTTCATAAACTGAACGCAGGACCAAGTTTCCAGCTCGTCTCGTTAATTCTAATGGAACAGCAAGTCTCCCGTAGCAATACAGCAAAAACCAGCCGTCAACACCACCCAGCTAATCAAAAACACAACCACAAACAACATCACTCTAAAAACAACAGTGTCACATACTGAGCTCTATAACAAATACAACATCTGACCATCACAGTCACCTCAGCTGATAGTGATTTTCATTTTTGTTAATAATTTATTTAAAGGGGCGGAGTAGAGCAACATTTGTTTTTACATGAAAAAGTGGAGGTGGTGTGGATGGTGGAGTGGAGGTGGTATGGAGTGGAGGTGGTGTGGAGTGTGGACAGTGGAGTGGAGGTGGTGTGGAGTGTGGACAGTGGAGTGGAGGTGGTATGGAGTGTGGACAGTGGAGTGGAGGTGGGGTGGAGTGTGGACAGTGGAGTGGAGGTGGGGTGGAGTGTGGACAGTGGAGTGAAGGTGGTGTGGAGTGTGGACGGTGGAGTGAAGGTGGTGTGGAGTGTGGACAGTGGAGTGGAGGTGGTGTGGAGTGTGGACAGTGGACTGGAGGTGGTGTGGAGTGTGGACAGTGGAGTGGAGGTGGTGTGCAGTGTGGACAGTGGAGTGGAGGTGGTGTGGAGTAAGGATGGTGGAGTGGAGGTGGTGTGGAGTAAGGATGGTGGAGTGGAGTTGGTGTGGAGTAAGGATGGTGGTGTGGAGTGTGGACAGTGGAGCGGAGGTGGTGTGGAGTAAGGATGGTGGAGCAGAGGTGGTGTGGAGTAAGGATGGTGGAGCAGAGGTGGTGTGGAGTAAGGATGGTGGAGTGGAGTAAGGATGGTGGAGTGGAGGTGGAGTGGAGTAAGGATGGTGGAGTGGAGGTGGTGTGGAGTAAGGATGGTGGAGTGGAGGTGGTGTGGAGTAAGGATGGTGGAGTGGAGGTGGTGTGGAGTAAGGATGGTGGAGTGGGGTTGGTGTGGAGTAAGGATGGTGGAGTGGAGGTGGGGTGGAGTAAGGATGGTGGAGTGGAGGTGGAGTGGAGTAAGGATGGTGGAGTGGAGGTGGTGTGGAGTAAGGATGGTGGAGCAGAGGTGGTGTGGAGTAAGGATGTGGAGTGGAGGTGGTGTGGAGTAAAGGATGGTGGAGTGGAGGTGGTGTGGAGTAAAGGATGGTGGAGTGGGTTGGTGGTGGGTAAGGATGGTGAGTGGAGGTGGGGTGGAGTAAAGGATGGGTGGAGTGGAGGTGGAGTGGAGTGAGGATGGTGGAGTGGTGGTGGTGTGGAGTAAGGATGGTGGAGTGGAGGTGGTGTGGAGTAAGGATGGTGGAAGCGGAGTGGAGTGAGTAAGGATGGTGGAGTGGAGGTGGTGTGGAGTAAGGATGGTGGAGCGGAGGTGGTGGGAGTAAGGATGGTGGAGTGGAGGTGTGTGGAGTGTGGACAGTGAGTGGAGGTGGTGTGGAGTAAGGATGGTGGAGTGGAGTGGAGTGAGTAAGGATGGTGGAGTGGAGGTGGTGTGGAGTGTGGACAGTGGAGTGGAGGTGGTGTGGAGTAAGGATGGTGGAGTGGAGGTGGAGTGGAGTAAGGATGGTGGAGTGGAGGTGGTGTGGAGTGTGGACAGTGGAGTGGAGGTGGTGTGGAGTAAGGATGGTGGAGTGGAGGTGGTGTGGAGTAAGGATGGTGGAGCGGAGGTGGAGTGGAGTGTGGACAGTGGAGTGGAGGTGGTGTGGAGTAAGGATGGTGGAGCGGAGGTGGAGTGGAGTGTGGACAGTGGAGTGGAGGTGGTGTGGAGTAAGGATGGTGGAGCGGAGGTGGAGTGGAGTGTGGACAGTGGAGTGAAGGCGGTGTGGAGTAAGGGTGGTGGTAGTAGACCCAACTTGATAAGCTAGACCTGGAGCAGGACGTTTCAGAGTGGTCAGTCTTTACTATATAATTCTCCGAGCAATGGATTGTGTTACACGATGACATCACCTTGTTATATAAATAATATTCATAGTTTTTTATATGTTTTGTATCCGGGCTGACGCACAACTTTAAATCTGTTCAATCTGTTTACAACAGAATAGGAAACTCTGCCTCTGTTGTAATTTAAAGTCAAAGTTATTTATATTGATAAAGTAGATACAGATTTCCATTATAGGGGTTCCTGGCCGTTTTTCTGAGGCCTTTAAATTATTTATATCGATATCGGAATTATATCATATTGACCAAAATTAATGAATATTTGATGA
>CM038716.1:42036602-42069102 GCA_021613375.1 Megaleporinus macrocephalus | reverse complement strand
GACGGGTCTCTAAAGAAAGTTGTTTCTTTCTGGTCATTGTGAGTCGGTCCAGCAAGTCATCAACTGCTGATCTTCAGATACTAAACTAACCTAGAATGTTGGTTCCTTTTTATACTCACTTATTAGTAGAATGTTTTTCAGCTGTGATCACAATTGATCAGAGTGTCCTAACAACCAATTAGTCCAATAACATCCTTAACTTGGATTGGTGGTCGTACCAGGAGATTTAGACAGAGGACTGAGAATTACTGATAATAGAACTATATGCAAAATAAGCCTCTATACAAAAATAGACTTCATCAGTGGACATTATATATATATATATATATATACATACATATACATATATTATGTATGCATGTACTGCTGGATTAAGAATTGTCCACCAACCAAAACTATCCAGACAGCAGTGTCCTGTGGGCGGCGTCCTGTGTCCACTGATGAAGGACTAGAGGAACACAAACTGTGCAGCAGCAGATGAGCTACTGTCTCTGACTTTACATCTAAAGGGGGACCAGCAAGTAGCAGGAGTGTCTAATAGAGTGGACAGTGAGTGGACACAGTGTTTAAACACTCCAGCAGCACTGCTGTGTCTGATCCACTCACACCAGCACAACACCACCACATCAGCATCACATCAGTGCTGAGAATGACCCACCTCCCAAAAACAGGGTAAAGGGGGATAAACAATGTACGCAGTGAATCAGATGGACTACAGTCTTTAAGTGTTGAACCATTTACGAGACCCACGTCCAGCCCAACTGTGGTCCAGTTCACTGCTGGTGGAACACGTTCTATGATCATATGAGGAGCTTCATCAGTAGATCTCTCTTCTTCTTCTAGCAGCATGTTGGCGCCTGATTTCAGCTCCTCCAGCATCAGACACCTGAGCAGCTAAACACCAAACCAGACCCCCAATAACAGACACACCTGATTTCAGCTCCTCCAGCATCAGACACCCGAGCAGCTAAACACCAAACCAGACCCCCAATAACAGCCACGTCTGATTCAGCTCCTCCAGCATCAGACACCCGAGCAGCTAAACACCAAACCAGACCCCCAATAACAGCCACGTCTGATTCAGCTCCTCCAGCATCAGACACCTGAGCAGCTAAACACCAAACCAGACCCCCAATAACAGACACGTCTGATTTCAGCTCCTCCAGCATCAGACACCCGAGCAGCTAAACACCAAACCAGACCCCCAATAACAGCCACGTCTGATTCAGCTCCTCCAGCATCAGACACCCGAGCAGCTAAACACCAAACCAGACTCCCAATAACAGCCACGTCTGATTCAGCTCCTCCAGCATCAGACACCTGAGCAGCTAAACACCAAACCAGACCCCCAATAACAGCCACGCCTGATTTCAGCTCCTCCAGCATCAGACACCCGAGCAGCTAAACACCAAACCAGTCCCCCAATAACAGACACGCCTGATTCAGCTCCTCCAGCATCAGGACACTGAGCAGCTAAACACCAAACCAGACCCCCAATAACAGCCACGTCTGATTCAGCTCCTCCAGCATCAGACACCTGAGCAGCTAAACACCAAACCAGACCCCCAATAACAGCCACGTCTGATTCAGCTCCTCCAGCATCAGACACCTGAGCAGCTAAACACCAAACCAGACCCCCAATAACAGACACGTCTGATTCAGCTCCTCCAGCATCAGACACCTGAGCAGCTAAACACCAAACCAGACCCCCAATAACAGAGATACCTGATTTCAGCTCCTGGATCTCAGAGCGGCTGAGCATCAGCGACCCGAGCAGCTAAACTCAAACTGGTAAACTGATACAGAAGGTTTATTATTAGCGCTGGTTGTGATGAAGGCGCAGTGGGCGGAGTCAGATATCTTCAGCTGTTTCAAACTTACAAAAACCCTCCAAACTAAAGACTAGACATCTGGAGACCAACGGCGACCCAGTGGAATCATGATAGACTGCAGCTCCACATCTGAGTCCAAATCTTCCAACTACATTCCTATTACGTTTCTTTTTTCAACACGGAAGCAGAAATTGGTGGAATATGATTGAAGCGAAATGGAAGATCTGATCTTTGACCGTCTTTGATTCTCACTTGAAGAAGTTGGGAAAAGTGAACAGTGGAGTAAAGCATTAATACTTTTTCATCGTCCAGGTTATTTTTACTGCTATAACATTAAACTCAAAGCCCTGACAGCCCCATATTTAAGCTACCTTCCTGCTGGTTGAAGATAACACCTTTTACAGGTCTCGTCTTCCACTCTGCCAAAGGTCAGACCAAGCGCTCCCTTTTAACAAGCAACGCTATTGAAAACAGTCCATTTAGAGCTCCAAGGACCTGCGGATGGATTAACGCATTCATAGTAGTTATTGAACAATAAGTCTGAGGTTGAAGGGGTTAATTGTGGCTCTTTATCCAGTTCAGTCTTAGTGTTGGCATTCAGAGACCAGCCAGCCAGAAATTAGGCAAGGATGCTCTCGCGCTCGTCTCTGAATCACTTGTTTGTTTTTTATATCCACTTACACAGCTAGGCCATTCATTTCTATCCTTGTTTACCCCCCAAACGTCACCCACTCCAAGGCCTGACTGCTCTCGCATTCGTTTCTAGCCTTACGTAAGTCACCCATTCGTTAGTTATGCTCGTCTGACTGTAAAAACAGTACAGAATGCTCTCCGGAGCGTTCAAGGTCAAAGACACCAGTTCATAGTCACAGCCGGCTTATATTCGAGCTTATTATACAAAAACACTAAGAGAAATGATTTCTCCAAACATCGAACCATCTAAAACATCCACACTTACAATATACTGGCAAAAGTATTCGTTCGTCTGTCTTCACACTCATATGATCTTGAGGGACGTCCCATTCTTAATCCATAGGGTTTAATAGGATGGCGGCCCAACCTTTGCAGCTATAACAGCTTCAGCTCTTCTGGGAAGTCTCTCCACACGGTTTAGGAGAGTGTTTATGGGAATGTTTGACCGTTCATTGGTGAGGTCAGACACTGATGTTGGACGAGAAGATCTGACTCACAGTCTCTGCTCTTATTCATCCCAAAGGTGTTCTATCAGGTTGAGGTCAGGACTCTGTGCAGGCCAGTCAAGTTCTTTCACACTCAATGTCTTTATGAAGCTGCTTTGTGCACTGGTGGGCAGTCATGTTGGAACAGGAAGGGGCCGTCCCCAAACTGTCTCCACAAAGTTGGAAGCATGAAAAGAGTTCCTTTCACTGGAACTGAGGGGCAGAGTTCACCTCCTGAAAAACAACCCACACCATAATAATCCCACCTCCACCAAACTTTACACTCGGCACAGTGCACTTACAGAAGTACCGTTCCCCTGGCAACTGCCAAACCCAGACTCGTCATAGGATTGTCAGACGGAGAAGTGTGATTGGTCACTCCAGAGAACACGTCTCCGCTGCTCTAGAGTCCAGTGTTGGCGTGCTTTACTCCACTGCATCTGACACTCTGTATTGTTCTTGGTGATGTAAGGCTTGGATGCAGCTGCTCGGCCATGGAGGCCCATTCCATGAAGTTCTCTACGCTCTGTTCTTGAGCTGATCTGAAGACCACATGAAGTTTGGAGGTCTGTAGTGACTCTGTAGAAAGTTGGTGACCTCTGTGCACTATGCTCCTCAGCATCCGCTGACCTGCTCTGTCATTGTACGTGTTCTACCACTTGGTGGCAGAGTTTCTGTCGTTCTCAATCACTTCCACTTTGTTCTAACACCACTGACAGTCCACTGTGGAATATTTAGTAGTGAGGTAGGTGAAGGTAGTGTTAGGAGTCTTGCTCGAGAACTGGTATAGAACAGGGGTCACTAATAGGCAGACCGGGTCCAGACCCAGACCCAGTTGTTGTCCAATATGGACCCAACGCGATAAACTACTGAGAATGATTTAATTTAAACTGTGTTTATTTTAAAAGGCAGAGCTTTTCTTGTCTTTATGGTATGCAAGGTACAAAGTGAGGAGCAGCAGTCGGAGACTAAAGCGAGTCAGAAAGAATAAGGAGCTCTAAAAACAGAAAAGTGAACAGAGAGAACTGAGTGTTTATCAGGAACGGTTCTGGAATGGACCTGCTCGTCTAGTTCTGGAGAACACCGCTCTGTACAACCAACATGTTCATCTGAGAAGCTGAGTTAACAAGAAGACTACAGAACCCCAGTGGAGAGGGCAGTGGTGTCACCAACTACACTACATTAACCACTATATCAAAGTAAATGAAGGACGGTCTCTGTCCATGTGAATATACTGTGAATGGTTCTATGTATCACTAACATGGTTTGATTCTTTTGTCTGAATGGGATACTGATATAAGACATTATCCTCTTCTGGTACTATACAGATCACTTCTTGATAAGAGTGTGTTGTTATTTTATGACTGTTCTGAGTAAGACTCGTTGAGGGAGTCTGCAGACTCCACTGGGTACGTTCTGGGGACTCATGCATTAATGATGAAAATCCTAGCAATAGGTGAAGCTGCAGAATGGGTGCTATTCTGGAGCAGAATACAAACATACACTACAGTTCAGAGTCAACGAGTATATGGACCTGCTTAGCATCCAGTCAGTCCATATCAGTGGTTTCTCTGCCCTTACCTCCCCCGATTCTGCTCTCTGGGACCACCAGCTCTCCAGAGTTTAGGTTTTTCCTGCTGTGTCGTCTCCATTTCCACAAACGAATGGCTTGTTATTGATCTGATGGGTCAAACGCCTAAAATCGAAAGCCAGAAATGTGAATAATCATTACGATGTGAACAAAGTCGTAACAGAAAAAAATAATAAGTTGGAAGAAAAATTTTCAACTCATTTAAATTGAGACTACTTTACTGTGATGGTGAATGGAACCAGACGTCCACCTCTAAAAGCTCCCTTTGTATACATTAGGTACGTCCGAAATCGCACTGGATTAGAGCCTGTATGCTCTGCTCGAGTGTCAGACTAGTAAGTAATTTCAGTAGACCAGTTTTAGTAGCCACACAATCTCAGACGTACTACGTCCATCATATGGCCAGCGTCCTGACCACCACCGTAAAAGTCCTGCTATTCCTGCTAAAAGAGCTTTTAAGCTCGTTTATTGACAGATTTAGACTTTTAGTGACACTGATCTGCGTTTTTGTCTACCGACGTTCCGCTTTTCACCGTTTTTCCTCCGCGGCTCCACGTGAATCGAGCACAGTGTGCTGTGTTCGCCTTCATAAACATGTCTGTCAATTCAGGAGGTCATCGGGATACCGTTCACCTACTACTCAGTACCTACTGAGTATTCAGACATACTAGCCACGCTCGCCTACTGATTTACTACTCAGTAGTAGACAAGCGATTTCAGACGCACCCACTGTGACCCCTGGTTCCAATACTGACCACTATAAAGAAATCAGAGTCAGTTTCTCAACTATTAACCATTTCACACTCAAACAACTGAGTTCTACAGATTATTCAGAGGGAGTCAAGTTGGATAAGTTGAAGCAAGTAAACATACTAGAATATACAGTAAAACAAATATATATATATATATATATATATATATATATATATATATATATATATATATATATATATATATAAATATATATATATACAAACACAGAGGAACTCTAAACTAAAGACTGACATCTGCACACGTTCTGCTGACCACAAGTGATGTCTGAGGTCCACAGCTCAACCCAAAGGCTACTAACTTCATTGCTTTCTAGACTTTACTGCTGCAACAGGCTACTATATACCTAGCAGTCATATAGGTACTGGGTTGAATTCAGTTTGGTATTCAGTACTACTCATAACAGCTTCATTCAGAAAAAGCTGTAGATCATCATCTGAATACAGGAGCAGGACTGGGTTGGTGGCGGGGTTACATGCTTTGTGTCCTCTAAACTCATCTCGTGAGGCTTGTTCAGGCTTTTTTGTGAGAGACCAGCTTTCTTCTAAACTCTAAACACAGCAGCTCCTCAGAAACCAAACCTACACACTCTGTGAATATCTCGTTACCTCGATATCTGGGAGGTCTCTGCTGAGTCGTTTGGTTTCTGCTCCAGGTTCAGGTTCAGGTTCAGGTTGCGTGTTGATTTCTTCTCTGCTAATCAGACGCGCTGAGACCAGCTGGTCTGAACCACGTGTCTAGTTGTGTTTCCTCCAGTTTTCCACCAAGTCCCGCCCTCAGGCACTGCGATTGGTGCGCACGTCAACCCTCCAGAAATCGTGGAGCAGGAGGTAGATACTTATTAGCCAATCACATCGCATCAAAAAGGTTTTTCTAAATGATTTCCAATATATCTATCTATCTATCTATCTATCTATCTATCTATCTATATATATATATATATATATATATATATATATATATATATATATATATATATATATATATATATAATTTTAAATGTAATGTTTAGTTATAAATAAATAAATAAATAAATAATGTGTAAATGTAATGTTTAGTTATGAATAAATAAATAATGTGTAAATGTAATTTTTAGTTATAAATAAATAAATAATGTGTAAATGTAATGTTTCGTTATAAATAAATAAATAAATAATGTATAAATGCAATGTTTAGTTATGAATAAATAAATAATGTGTAAGTGTAATGTTTCGTTATAAATAAATAAATAATGTGTAAATGTAATGTTTAGTTATGAATGAATAAATAATGTGTAAATGTAATGTTTAGTTGTAAATAAATAAATAAATAATGTATAAATGTAATGTTTAGTTGTAAATAAATAAATAATATGTAAATGTAATGTTTCGTTATAAATAAATAAATAAATAAATCATGTGTAAATGTAATGTTTAGTTATAAATAAATAAATAAATAATGTGTAAATGTAATGTTTAGTTATAAATAAATAAATAATGTGTAAATGTAATTTTTAGTTATGAATAAATAAATAATGTGTAAATGTAATGTTTCTTTATAAATAAATAAATAATGTGTAAATGTAATGTTTAGTTATAAATAAATAAATAAATAATGTGTAAATGTAATGTTTAGTTGTAAATAAATAAATAATGTGTAAATGTAATGTTTAGTTGTAAATAAATAAATAATGTGCAAATGTAATGTTTAGTTATAAATAAATAAAAAAATAATGTGTAAATATAATGTTTAGTTGTAAATAAATAAATAATGTGTAAATGTAATGTTTAGTTATAAATAAATAAATAAATAATGTGTAAATATAATGTTTAGTTGTAAATAAATAAATAATGTGTAAATGTAATGTTTAGTTATAAATAAATAAATAAATAATGTGTAAATGTAATGTTTAGTTGTAAATAAATAAATAATGTGCAAATGTAATGTTTAGTTATAAAAAAATAAATAAATAATGTGTAAATGTAATGTTTAGTTATAAATAAATAAATAATGTGTAAATGTAATGTTTCGTTATAAATAAATAAATAAATAATTTGTAAATGTAATGTTTCATTATAAATAAATAAATAAATAATGTGAACAAAGTTGGAACAAAGTTAGGTTCCAGATTTCTCCTGGACGCCCCAGACATTGTATAAATGTGTTCAGTTCCTTCAGCAGCAAATCTTGATTTAGCTTAATGAAGTACTGAGCAGTCAAAGCAGGTATTAGATGAGAACTGATAATAATACTGGGTTGTTTAGGAGAAGCTTGGAAAGGGTTAAATAAACACACTGACGTATGAAAAACTCTACTTACTCTATTAATACTGTTTAATATTTAATAATAAAGTGTTTACTGAGCAAATAAAAAGTTTTAATTAGCTTATTTTAATATAGTAATGTCTCCAAGTGTCTAATACTTGACTGTAGTCTCAATAAACTGAAGGTAAAGGTGAAATGAGATGAAGATAGAGATGATACTCTAGAGGACTCAAGGGACTCTGAGTTTATGTAAAGGTTGATTAATTGATTGATTGAATGATACGCATCACAGTGTTTAGTTTGTCCAAAGTTTTGATAAGTAGAACTAAATAAACAAGGTTACAGTGGTGTTAAAATCATGACAAACTATGAAAAACACATATTGAATTCAACAGGCAGGTCAGTATGTCTGTGGATTAGAGGTTGGGGGATTTGTGGGGGAGCTGTAGGTTAAGTTAAACCTGTGGATTAGGGTTCAGGGGGCGTGTACAGGCAGTTTGGAGGCTGTAGGTTAAATGAAACCTTCTTAGTATGTCTATTACATTTACTAGCCGATGGTCCAGAAAGTAGTGCAGAGGAGGAATATCGTTGTGCCTATGACAATAAACTTAATCTTCAAAGTCTACATTTCTTTTACTATTATAGTATTTAGTATTTCCCTTACTAATGAATCATTGCATTTTATAATATTACATTAATACACACAGTTTCTTCTGTAAAGTGCTCTGTAGCTCATATATAAACCATATAGGAGCACTTAGTAGTTCTACACTTACAGACTGTAGTTCATCTGATTCTCTGTATACTTTATTACTCTGTTCTTTAATGATCAGGACCCCCACAGGACCACCACAGAGCAGATACTATTAGGGAGGTGGGTCATTCTCAGCACTGCAGTGACACTGACATAGTGGTGGTGTATTAGTAAGTGTGTGTTGTGCTGGTGTGAGTGGATCAGACACAGCAGTGTCCACTCACTGTCTACTCTATTAGACACTCCTACTACTTGCTGGTCCCCCTTTAGATGTAAAGTCAGAGACAGTAGCTCATCTGCTGCTGCACCGTTTGTGTTCCTCTAGTCCTTCATCAGTGGACACAGGACGCCGCCCACAGGACACTGCTGTCTGGATAGTTTTGGTTGGTGGACGATTCTCAGTCCAGCAGAGACACTGAGGTGTTTAAACACTCCAGCAGCAACAGCACTGCTGTGTCTGATCCACTCACACTAGCACAACACACACTACTAACACACCACCACCACGTCAGGGTCACTGCAGTGCTGAGAATGACCCACCTCCCTAATAGTATCTGCTCTGTGGTGGTCCTGTGGGGGTCCTGATCATTAAAGAACAGAGTAATAAAGTATACAGAGAATCAGATGAACTACAGTCTGTAAGTGAGCTCCTGTATGGTCAGTGGAGCTGATACAGTGGACAGTGAGTGGAGGTTCTGTATGGTCAGTGGAGCTGATACAGTGGACAGTGAGTGTAGGTTCTGTATGGTCAGTGGAGCTGATACAGTGGACAGTGAGTGTAGGTCCTGTATGGTCAGTGGAGCTGATACAGTGGACAGTGAGTGTAGGTCCTGTATGGTCAGTGGAGCTGATACAGTGGACAGTGAGTGGAGGTCCTGTATGGTCAGTGGAGCTGATACAGTGGACAGTGAGTGGAGGTCCTGTATGGTCAGTGGAGCTGATACAGTGGACAGTGAGTGTAGGTCCTGTATGGTCAGTGGAGCTGATACAGTGGACAGTGAGTGTAGCTCCTGTATGGTCAGTGGAGCTGATACAGTGGACAGTGAGTGTAGCTCCTGTATGGTCAGTGGAGCTGATACAGTGGACGGTGAGTGTAACTGATCTCCTGACTGAGGATGTTCTTCAGCAGTGAGGGGAGGTTTGCTGTGCTGCTGGTGGTAGAGGAACCTGTGTGTGGTGTGAAGTATGGTGAATGTGTATGTACTGAGTGTGATGTGTGGAGCTTTTAATTAAACTGTGTTCTCGGTATCGCGGGGCGGGAAGCTGTCGGAGGTGACAGCCGAGAGAACTTGTACATCATTGTTCCGTGAACCAGGAAGACGCGGGTTCAGATAGCATCCGGCTCTGTGTTGCACCCTCGAACACGAGGCTGAGCTGCAAGTTCCTCCGGAAACTCTCAGCAATCCACTTTTCACTCACGCTAAAAACTGTCCAGCAGCTTTGCAAGAATCAAAGTAGCACAGTCCTGTAGAGGGCAGTACGGTGGTGTAGTGGTTAGTAAGGTGGTGTAGTTTTTAGTATGGTGGTGTAGTGGTTAGTATGGTGGTGTAGTGGTCAGTATGGTGGTGTAGTTTTTAGTACGGTGGTGTAGTGGTTAGTATGGTGGTGTAGTGGTTAGTATGGTGGTGTAGTGGTTAGTACGGTGGTGTAGTGGTTAGTATGGTGGTGTAGTGGTTAGTACGGTGGTATAGTGGTTAGTACGGTGGTGTAGTGGTCAGTATGGTGGTGTAGTGGTTAGTATGGTGGTGTAGTGGTTAGTACGGTGGTGTAGTGGTTAGTATGGTGGTGTAGTGGTTAGTACGGTGGTGTAGTGGTTAGTATGGTGGTGTAGTGGTCAGTATGGTGGTGTAGTGGTCAGTATGGTGGTGTAGTGGTCAGTATGGTGGTGTAGCGGTTAGTACGGTGGTGTAGTGGTTAGTATGGTGGTGTAGTGGTTAGTACGGTGGTGTAGTGGTTAGTATGGTGGTGTAGTGGTTAGTACGGTGGTGTAGTGGTTAGTATGGTGGTGTAGTGGTTAGTATGGTGGTGTAGTGGTTAGTACATGGTGTAGTATTATGGAATAGAGCCCATTGTAAACATATACAGTACATATTAAAGTGTTTCTTATGTTACAGTGTAAAGTCTCTAAGAGGTCACGTCCAGAACCCCAACACAATGTCTGATAACACAAATCAGGGTCATTGAGTCTCCTCTCCTGGAAGCTGAACTCAGATGGTCTTTTTGTGCACACATACACATTTCAGGCGTGAACTCGTTTCAGTCGTGTTCTTGTGCTTCACTCCCGGGTGGTGTGTGAATTTTGCCCTTGGCTCACACAAAAGCTCTCACGTCCTTTGTGGCCATTCAGAGAAGAGCTGGCGCTGATAGGGACCACTCCTCTACAGCCCAGCGTCCCCTCCTGTTAACACATCAGCACCAGCATTCACACGCAGAAGTAGGTCACCTCACCTTATACTCACCACTGAGTTCCTCCCACTTCACCTCCTCATCTCTTCTCCTCTTTACACTTCTATTCTTCTCTCCTCCTCTCTTCTTTTCTTTACTTTTCTCTTCTCTTCTCCTTTCTTCTCTTCTACTGCCTTCACGTCTCTTCTCTTTTTTACGCTTCTCTTCTCTCCTCTCCTCTTCTTTTCTTTTCTCCTCCTGTCTACCCTTTACATGTCTCTTCTTCTCTCCTCTTCTCTTCTTTTCTTTTTTCTTCTTTTAATTTCTCTTATCTTCTTTACATTTCTCTTCTTCTCTCCTCTTTTCTTTTCTTTTCTTTTCTCTTCTTTTCTTTTCTATTCTCTTCTCTCCTCCTCTTTTCTCTTCTTTACACGTCTCTTCTCTCCTTTTCTCTTCTTTTTTTTCTCTTCTTTTCTTTTCTTATCTCTTCTCTCCTCATTTCTCTTTGTCACACTTCTCTCCTCTCCTTTTCTTTTCTTTACTTTCTTCTTCTCTTCTCTTCTCTTCTCTTCTTTTCTTTTCTTTTCTTTTCTCTCTCTCCTCCTCTTTTCTCTTCTTTACACTTCTCTTCTCTCCTTTTCTCTTCTTTTCTTTTCTTATCTTTTCTCTCCTCCTCATTTCTCTTTGTCACACTTCTCTTCTCTCCTCTTCTCTTCTTTTCATTACTTTACTTACCTCTTCTCTTCTTTTCTTTTCTTTTCTCTTTTCTCCTCCTCTCTTCTCTTCTGTATACTTCTCTTCTTATCTCCTCTTCTCTTTTTTCTTTTCTTTTCTTTTCTCTTCTCGCCTTCTCTCTACTCTTCTTTACACTTCTCTTCTTCTCCTCTCTTCTTTTCTTTTCTTTTCTTTTCTTTTCTCTTCTCTCCTCCTCTTTTCTCTTCTTCACACTTCTCTTCTCTCTTTTCTCTTCTTTTCTTTTCTCTTCTTTTCTTTTCTTATCTTTTCTCTCCTCCTCATTTCTCTTTGTCACACTTCTCTCCTCTTCTTTTCTTTACTTTCCTCTTCTCTTCTTTTCTTTTCTTTTCTCTTCTCTCTTCCTCTCTTCTCTTCTTTACACTTCTCTTCTTATCTCCTCTTCTCTTTTTTCTTTTCTCTTCTCGCCTTCTCTCTACTCTTCTTTACACTTCTCTTCTCTCCTCTCCTCTTCTTTTCTTTTTTTCTTCTCTCTCCTCCTCTCCACTCTTCTTTACACTTCTCCTCTCCTCTTCTCTCCTCTTCTTTTCTTTTCCCTTCTTTTCCCTTCTCTACTCTCATCTTCTCTTCATCTTTTCTCTAATCTCTTCTCTTCTTGCCTTTTTTATGTTCTCTTCTTCTTTTCTCTTCTATTTTTCTCTTCTCTCATCTATTCTCTTTTCTTCTCTTCTCTTTTCTTATCTTCTCTTTCTCTCTTCTGTCATCTTCTCTTCTCTTTTCTCTTATCGTTGCAGTCAGTAAAAGATTTGCTCCAACATAAAACAGCAGGCCTTACATTCTGTGTGACGTTCAACCACCTGCTGGCTACTACACGGCATTTTGCTCCAGTATGAAACTGTAGAATGCTAAGTGTGTGTGTGTGTGTGTGTGTGTGTGTGTGTGTGTGTGTGTGTGTGTGTGAATTTGGTGTCGGACATTGTCATTACTGGACTTATATGTAATGTATGTATGAAAACCATTAAAATAACACTGTAATGTACAGATTGTACATACATTAGACACTACAGTATTACTACACAGATGCTTTCCAGTCATCTATAGTCAAATCATATGAACTGACCACCCCAGAGTCCAGACCTCAACACCACTGAACGTGTTTGGGGTTATTTGGGAGCTGAAAAACTGAAAATAAGAGCTGAACCAGCTTCTAAGACTGAACTGTTTGCTGAGGAATGATGACCTCGTACTTAATGACCACTGACTGAAAATAAAAGCAATAAACCGCATCAACAAATACATACGGATCATATGATCCCCTACACGTGTGTGTGCTGTGGGTGGTTGTAGAACCACGCATGGGCTCAGGCCTGCGTACCCATATGTGTGCGTGGGCGTTTTCAGTACATGTTTGTGTTTCCCGTGATTTGCCCAGAATAGCGTTCTGCATTATTTACCGTGACGCAATCTCATCATTAGTAAACGCTGAGCGTCCAGGACCGCCGCAGTGATTTATTAAGAAAAGCGTAAAAGAACAGACCTGTACATTAGTCATACAGAATTACACTCCTGATATAAATAAAGATTCTCTAATAGCATATTAATACTATCGCTCTCGCGTGAGCGCGCACTATTTTCTCCGTGTATTTTTTCCTCTCTCAGAGTCATATACTCCTATATTTTTAAAATCTAATATTTATTTTAGGGACTGTAGAGCGTTGATAAGCCCGGGGCGCTCCCCTCATCACAGGCATGCTGGAGCCTCTGGAATCAGCAGGGGTCAGAATATCATTATAATCAAGCACAGCTGTGTGCTTACGTTTATACAGCTCATACACATTCATAATAGAACTCATAGACATGCTCAGATTAATACTGTTCATATAACAAATCTATAGACATATTTATATTAATAGTGTTCAAATAACACATATATAGTCATACTTAGATTAATAGTGTTCATATAACACATATATAGACATACTCAGATTAATAGTGTTCATATAACACATATATAGACATATTCAGATTAATAGTGTTAATATAACACATATATAGACATACTCAGATTAATACTGTTCATAAGACACATACATAGACATGCTCAGATTAATACTGTTTATAGAACACATATATAGACATACTCAGATGAATAGTGTTCATATAACACATATATATAGACATACACAGATTAATGCTGTTCATATAGATAAGCTATATCTACCACCACGTCAGTGTCAGTGCAGTGCTGGGAATGACCCACCTCCCTAATAGTATCTGCTCTGTGGTGGTCCTGTGGGGGTCCTGATCATTAAAGAACAGAGTAATAAAGTATACAGAGAATCAGATGAACTACAGTCTGTAAGTGGAGCTCCTGTATGGTCAGTGGAGCTGATACAGTGGACAGTGAGTGGAGGTCCTGTATGGTCAGTGGAGCTGATACAGTGGACAGTGAGTGGAGGTCCTGTATGGTCAGTGGAGCTGATACAGTGGACAGTGAGTGGAGCTCCTGTATGGTCAGTGGAGCTGATAAAGTGGACAGTGGGTGGAGATACAGGGAGATTGTCTGATTGGTATATATACACACACACACAATGAATGGGCCCAACATTAATCAGCTTCTGCTCCTTTTTCCTGTAAATAAAGATGAATCTGAGTTTAAGAGTGAGCTTATCAGACGCTCACAAGCGCTCATTATGAAAGCGCGCCGCGGCCTGTTTGAAGGTTTCGGGGGGATCGGGGCCCGTTGGAGCCAGCCTGGTTCACAGGGATATTTCATTACTGCGTAGAGAAGCCTGGTGGCATCTTTTCGTGTGAATCGATATCTGTGTTTTTCACAGAGCGGCGAGTGAGAAGCGCGTCTGTGAAGCTATGTTTAGACGTGTTCCGATGGAGGGAATCCTCTCAATCCGGTCTCATTTGTAGAAAGCCGGAAAAATGTCCTATCTCACCTCGCCCACTTACCTCTCATGCTTATCATAGAGGCGCACAGTGCCATCGCTGCAGTTCCAACAGCTCTTCACAGAGAGCGTGTGTGTGTGTGTGTGTGTGTGTGTGTGTGTGTGTGTGTGTGTGTGTGTACGTGTGTGTGTGTGTGTGTGTGTACGTGTGTGTGCACGGTGCGCTTCAACACATCACTAGTTTTAAGCAACCTGCGCTCCTTTCTGCATGCTTTGATCCGCAAGGCAGAAGTTCAAACGACGATGACACAGACACAGCGGCTGTGTGGCAGGCAGACAGAGAGAGAGAGAGAGAGAGAGAGAGAGAGAGAGAGAGAGAGAGAGAGAGAGAGAGAGACCAGAGAGAGAGAGAGAGAGAGAGAGACAGAGGGAAACAAACCGAACACTTTCCTACGTTTAACAGGCTGCCTCCTGTGAGCCACAGAGAAAGAGAAGAAAAAAGCATTCCCTGTTTTACTTGCTCTCTTCTCTCTCTCTCTCTCTCTCTCTCTCTCTCTCTCTCTCTCTCTCTCTTTTGGTACAGCCCCTCACAAAACCTCTGTAAATAACGTTTCCTTACAACAACATTTGAAGCCGCTGAAAAGAGAGACGTCCTATTCTCAGCTTTTCTTGCAGAATAACAGCTCTTTCATCTGCTCTTCTTCTTTTCTTTCATTCTTTTCTTTCATTCTCCTTCTTGTTATCCCATTTTTTTGTGTGTGTCTGTACATATGCTCTTAAGGTAAAAGTATTGCAGGGTTCTCCCTGTCAGGTGGGAACGCCTTCATACAGACTGAGTAACAAAGCTATATATATATATATATATATATATATATATATATATATATATATATAATATATATATATAAATATAATCACTAGCTGTTCATTAAGTGTGACCATAAACCATCAAAGTATCTCCAAAGTCTTCATTTTCAATGGAAGTCAATGGAACCAGCTTTTTTCCCCAAGTTTCTATTGGTCCATTCATCATGAAATATTTACACATTGTAATCGGCAGCTCCAACACTTTAAATGGAGTAAGTAGAGCTTTTCCATACGTCAGTGTGTTTATTTAACCCTTTCCAAGCTTCTCCTAAACAATCCAGTATTATTATCAGTTCTCATCTAATACCTGCTTTGACTGCTCAGTACTTCATTAAGCTAAATCAAGATTTGCTGCTGAAGGAACTGAACACATTCATACAATGTCTGGGGCGTCCAGGAGAAATCTGGAACCTAACTTTGTTCTTCAAACTGGATCAAGATCTGATCTACTTCTCTCACAATAACATATTCATGTTACTTTGTATTGTATGTTTGATTATTTACATCTGTTCTCCTCAGGAGCCTCAGACTTCTACACAGACTTGTGGTGTATATGGCAGAGTTAAGATTTATAATGTGGGTCTAATGAATCAAATCAAATCTTTATAATGATTAAGCAGTGAAGAAGAGAAGAGTTTATGGTTCACAAACTATTTGTTATATTAACTTTCATTCAAAGAGAACTAGGTTTTTAGAGTTAGTAGATATAGCAATGTGGAGGCTTTGTTCTAACATTAACATCTATAATTAATAATTAGGCTGTGAAATACATAATAATTGCTGATAAATGATGTGTTATTTGCTGCTATTACATGGTTAATTGTTCAAATGGTATAATTTATTAGTGCATATGCAAATATCATTACATTAATAACAGTCATTAGCAAAATAATTACTGGTGTTTGATGATTATTGTTATATTTTTGTTCCATTAAAGAAATATTGCATTTACATTTACAGCATTTAGCCGGTTTACAGAAGTGCTTAGTGTTCAGTCAGAGTATGTATCAATATCTAGTATAAAGAGGTACAAACTACTCTTGCACTCAAATTTAGACACGGTATGAGTGTGATACCTAGCCTACAGAGAAGAGAATAAATACAGTACTACATACTGGGTGTGTCTCAAACTCTAGTGAGTGTGTAAGTAGGCTGTCTAGGTAGTGAGTGTGTAAGTAGGCTGTCTAGGTAGTGAGTGTGTAAGTAGGCTGTCTAGGTAGTGAGTGTGTAAGTAGGGTGTCTTGGTAGTGAGTGTGTAAGTAGGCTGTCTAGGTAGTGAGTGTGTAAGTAGGCTGTCTAGGTAGTGAGTGTGTAAGTAGGCTGTCTAGGTAGTGAGTGTGTAAGTAGCGTGTCTAGGTAGTGAGTGTGTAAGTAGGCTGTCTAGGTAGTGAGTGTGTAAGTATCAGTGTTCTCTCCTCATCTCTCCTCATAAAACAGATTACTGAGACGCTCTAGTTAGAGAGAGACTGCGTCACGGCTTGTTCCCGCCCACTGCAGCACGCCACCGGTGGTTTAGCTGGTTGCTAAGCTACTGGCCGGCATTCAAAACAATAGCCCAAGGCTTAAAAATCTGCTAGCATAAATGCTAATGTCTGGAGTATAAAAGTGTAAATGGTGAAGGACTCGTTACAGAGTTGATAATAAAATACTGTTTTGTGTGATTATATGACCAGAAACACATTAAAACTCCAGAGAGAATCAAAATAACTCACATTTTTAAACCACTTCACTGCTCCTAGATTAGCCTGCGGTGCATCATGGGATTGTCTTAGCGGCTGAGGAAGCGTTCAATTCTTCATTAAAATCAGGTCTAAATAAGGTTCCTCAGTAGACAGCATGTTTAAGGTATGTAAGAATTGGAACAGTCTACATGTTGGGAGCGCATACTATGGCGTAAAATGCTGCCTATGGAGCTCAGTAGGATTTGAGACAGACCCACAGTATAAGTGCAATACTTAGCCAGTGTTACTAGAAGATGAAGAGTTATGCAGCTGCACTTAAGTGCAATTCTGATTCATACCGATACTTCAGTAGATTAGAAGTGCTCCACAAAGAGACGGTGGTCTTCAGTCTGTGTTTGAAGACCGTGAGAGAGTTTGCTGTTCGGACAGTCAGTGGAAGTTCGTTCCACCATCTGGACTCCACGACACAGAAGCATCTTGTTGTGTGTCTTCCATGAATCTTGAGAGATGGCGGGTCAAGCCAAGCCATACTTGAAGGTGCAGATCAACTTTTGAGCATTGCCATAAGGTCAGGAGGAGCTGGTCCATTCTTAGCTTTGTAGGCATCAGAACTTTAAACTGAGTGCGAGCAGCTACAGGAAGCCAGTGAAGGGAGCGCCAACAGTGGAGTGACTTGAGTGAGATTGAGGGGAGTGACACGAGCCGTGCTGCTGCATCCTGGATCAGTTGAAGGGCCTGATGGCCTGCAGAGGAAGACCAGCCAGGAGCGAGTTGCAAGAGTCAAGCCTTGAAATGACAAGAGACTGGACGAGCACCTCCTATGACGTCTTAGTGTATTACCCACAGTAACCTTGGAAACAGTGGTGCCAGCTCTCTTCAGGTCATTGAGCAGCTCCTCCCATGTAGTTCTGGGCTGATTCCTCACCTTTCTTAGGATCATTGATAGGCCACGAGGTGAGATCTTGCATGGAGCCCCAGTTCGAGGGAGATTGACAGTCATGTTTAGCTTCTTCTTTTTCTAATAATTGCTCCAACAGTTGATCTTTATTTACCAAGCTGCTTAGCAATTGCCCCGTAGCCCTTCCCAGCCTTATGGGGGTCTACAATTTAGTCTCTTGTCTCTTTGGTCTTAGCCATGTTAGTTGGAGTCTTACTGATTGTGTGGGGTGGACAGGTGTCTTTATGCAGCTAATGGCCTCAAACAGGTGCTTCTAATTTAGACTAATAAGTGGAGGTGGACTTTTTTAGAGGCGGACTCTTTAAAAGCCAGAATTTTTGCTGATTGGCAGGTGTTCAAATACTGATTTGCAGCAGTAACACACAAATATATTATTAAAAAATCATACATTGTGATTTCCTGATTTTTTTTTAGATTATGTCTGTCACAGTGGACATGCATCCAAGATGAAAATTTCAGACCCCTCCATGATTTCTAAGTGGGAGAACTTGCAAAGTCGCAGGGTGTTCAAATACTTATTTTCCTCACTGTATGTTAGATGGACACTGCTAACAGTGTTTGAAGCACTGTTGTGTCTATGCGTTCCAGGACCTTTTTCCTCACTGCCACTTGCTGGATCACCCCACCTTTAGTGTTCCATTACCTGATGTTTTACTAATTAAGCACTGCCTGTAACCCAAGTTTACGTTTTTGTTACAGGGCTGTTGAACCCTGGCTGTTCATTCCACGATGAAGAAAAAAAAGAAATGACCCAAAATGACCCAAAATGACCCAAAAAGTGTGTCTGTGGGAATTTTCCCTCGATCACTCAGAAGAGCTCAGACCCTGACGTTGAACGAGAGGCTCACAATCTCCATTCCAGTTCATCCTGAAGGTGTTGGCTGGGGCTGAGGTCAGGACTCTGTATGGGTCTTTCAAGTTCCTCCACACCAAAATTGAACCAATAAGCCACCAAACTTTACAATCACAGTAGTCAGGTAACGTTCTCCTGGTGTTCTTCAAACCCAGACTCATCCATCAAAGCCAAGCTTGATTGGTCACTCCACAGCTCCAGAGTCCAGTGGCGGCGCTTTACGCCACCAACCATCCGACACTTAGCAATTTATTTGGTGATGTAAGAGTTACAGGCAGCAGCTTGGCCATGTAGCTCCACAGTGTTGGTGCTGATGTTAAAGCCAGAGAAGGTTTGAAACTTATTACAGTTATTGGTCAGCAGAGTGTTGGAGACATTTACACACTCTGAGACCTCACTCTTCGTGGCTGAGCTGCTGGGGCTCCTAAACACTTCCTCAGTTCAAATAATACCCTCACAGTTGATGCTTGAATATCTAGGAGAGAAGAAATTTCATGAACTGACTATTACAGACCATGCTGGAGTTCAGTGAGCTCTTTAGAATGAGCCATTCTTTAACTAATGTATGTGAAAACAGACTGCATGGTTAGCTGCTTGATTATATACACCTGTGGGACTGAATGAAATACTTGAATGCAATGATTGAGGTGTGTCCCAATACTTTTGTCCATGTAGACCACTATCAAATATCTGTTGCTTTTTGTTCTGTTGCTTTGTTTCGTAATCCGTACATTCCTTGGATTGCGGCGAGGCATTAGCAAACGTCAGGCTTTGCGTGTTTTCTCGTCTTTGCCAGCCACGGAAGAGTGCCGTATGGCAACGGTGCCAGAGTAGAACTTGGCAGACGTCCAGAACAAAAAGAATATTGGAAACTCCGGCTATCCCTGATATGATGAAACAAGAGAGAAATAGACAGCAGCCTTGGAACAGGAGGTGCCGCCGATCTAATGGCATCCCAATTAATTGATTCAGTAATTCCGGTAAACGGCAGCTGCGTGGATTCCGAGGCTGAGCAGAACTCCGGGCTTTGATATGTGTGACACTTTACATTAACCTCCTGTTTCACTTCTAATGTCGGCGAAGCATTAAACATTCATGCGCTCCTTATTTCTTTTGTTTTTTCTCCATTCTTCCCTGCTTCCTCACAGCTTTCGAGCATCGAGTCGGGATCCAGCAGCGGCGCTTCGGAAGAGGCACGGAAAGGCATATCATGAGAAAACAGGAGGAACCATTTTTAGAAGCCGCTCTTCGCTGTGCGGCGTGGGCCAATCAGTCACCTTACAGCATACAACCGTGTGGCGGCACAACCCCTGCAGAGATCTGCTACTAGCACTGAATCAGAGCCACGTTCTGTTTGCTGCTTTGTGCTATAAGAAGCCATAAAAGTCGCTGCCGGTTACAAAAGCATGTGGGAAGCATGTGTTTCTGTGGTTACGGAACCCCAGAGTGGAAGAGGCGTCACTAGAACTAAGGAGGAAGAGGTAAATCCCTTAAAAACACCCCCATAGCATCATTATCCCACCTCCACCAAACTTTACAGCCACAGTGCAGTCAGGCAGGTAACATTCTCCTGGTGTTCTCCAAATCTAGACTCGTCCATCAGACCACCAGATAAAGATGTGTGATTGGTCACTCCACAGAAAGCGTGTCCTCTGTTCCAGAGTCCAGAGGCAGCGCTTTACACCACCATCCATCTGACACTCAGCATTGGGTTTTTGGGAGTTGTTTCTGTGGTTACGGAACCCCAAAGCGAAAGAGGTGTCACTAGAACTAAGGGAGAAAAGGCCAATCCCTGAAAAACACCCCCATAGCATCATTATCCCACCTCTACCAAACTTTACAGCCACAGTGCAGTCAGGCAGGTAACGTTCTGCTGGTGTTCTCCAAACCCAGACTCGTCCATCCTATGTTTCCTTCAGGAAAGGCACTGTTCTAGTTTAGAGTTAGAGTCGGGTTGTGAGCGTGATGAGGACATTGTAGCATCTCTGGCAAAGCAAGACATCGGCATATAGATTAATCCATAAACTACAACCTCAGCCTTCACTAACCAGCACTGTCTATTCATTGTGTTTTACAGAGATGAAGCCACAGCGCAGCCCTTATCACTGTTTCCACTCTAGCGTCCAGCTGCAGCGTCAGGGGTCGTCACACAATTACCAGAGATATCTTTAGTGTTAACGTATCGACATGCTCACGTTCAACACATTAAAAACACTAATTAAGACACTCCCATGGCCTGAATAATTAATTTCAGTCATTTTCATGATTTTATTTCCACAGTTTTCATTATACAGTTACATATAATCTATTCATATACATACACATTACATATTAACAGACGTATAAATATATAAACACGTTATATTATTTTCCTCTGGTATGTCGTGTCCACATAACAAACGAGGAGATGCTCCTCGTACCTCCTCCTCACTTTTCACTTCTTAGCAGTCTAGAAGACACTTACTGAGCCCAGTGTCCAACTTCCTCAATCCTTTACTCTGTCATAAATAGGTTGTTCTCACTTCACTTGTTGAATGTTCTGACAACGTTTGAAATTTAGTTGGAGGCAGTGCATGAAGAACAGAGTGGAGGAGATGGAGGTGAAGAACAAAGTGGTGGAGATGGAGGTGAAGAACAGAGTGGTGGAGATGGAGGTGAAGAACAGAGAGGAGGAGATGGAGGCGGTGCATGAAGAACAGAGTGGAGGAGATGGAGGCAGTGCATGAAGAAAAGAGTGGAAGAGATAGAGGTGAGGAACAGAGTGGAGGAGATGGAGGCAATGCGTGAAGAACAGAGTGGAGGAGATGGAGACAGTGGGTGAAGAACAAAGTGGAGGAGATGGAGATAGAGAACAGAGTGGAGGAGATAGAGGCAGTGCGTGAAGAACAGAGTGGAGGAGATGGAGGCAGTGAGTGAAGAACAGAGTGGAGGAGATGGAGGCAGTGAGTGAAGAGCAGAGTGGAGGAGATGGAGACATAGCGTGAAGAACAAAGTGGAGGAGATGGAGGTGGAGAACGGAGTGGAGGAGATAGAGGCAGTGCGTGAAGAACAGAGTGGAGGAGATAGAGGCAGTGCGTGAAGAACAGAGTGGAGGAGATGGAGGCAGTTTGTGAAGAACAGAGTGGAAGAAATTGAGGTGAGGAACAGAGTGGAGGAGATGGAGGTGAGGAACAAAGTGAAGGAGATGGAGGCAGTGCGTGAAGAACAGGGTTAAGGAGATAGAGGCAGTGCTTGAACAGCAGAGTGGAGGAGATGGGGACATATTGTGAAGAACAGAGTGGAGGAGATGGAGGTGGAGAACAGAGTGGAGGAGATGGAAGTGAAGAATTGTTTACTTCCCGTAACGTACGCTATCTATCTCTCACCAGTATTCACCCCCAGATCACTCTTACACACTACAATACTCACTCCTACTGACCACCAGCACCATCAGCTCAGCTTCTCCTTCACCAGTTCACCTGTTTCCACCTTAAATGGAGCTGCAGGTACGTTCTGGCTCCTGCTGCACTGTTTAAGGTGGAAACAGGAAAACTGGTGAACGAGGTGACTGTAGATTCAAACTACAGCTACAAGAAACTGGAACGTCCGTCCCTCGTCCTGACCGCTGCAGTTCACACCACCTGCTGGACCTACTTTCAGATTCTTTAGGGTTTCAGGGGTTAATGGGTTATTCACAGGGGACTACGTTAAAATAACAACAAGCATAATTGTGCTAAGGCAGTACGGTGGTGTAGTGGTTAGTATGGTGGTGTAGTGGTTAGTATGGTGGTGTAGTGGTTAGTATGGTGGTGTAGTGGTTAGTATGGTGGTGTAGTGGTCAGTATGGTGTTGTGGTGGTTAGTATGGTGGTGTAGTGGTTAGTATGGTGGTGTAGTGGTCAGTATGGTGTTGTGGTGGTTAGTATGGTGGTGTAGTGGTTAGTATGGTGGTGTGGTGGTTAGTATGGTGTTGTGGTGGTTAGTATGGTGGTGTAGTGGTTAGTATGGTGGTGTAGTGGTTAGTATGGTGGTGTAGTGGTCAGTATGGTGGTGTAGTAGTTAGTACGGTGGTGTAGTGGTTATTATGGTGGTGTAGTGGTTAGTATAGTGGTGTAGTGGTTAGTATGGTGGTGTAGTGGTTAGTATGGTGGTGTAGTGGTTAGTACGGTGGTGTAGTGGTCAGTATGACGGTGTAGTGGTCAGTACGGTGGTGTAGTGGTTAGTACGGTGGTGTAGTGGTCAGTACGGTGGTGTAGTGGTCAGTATGGTGGTGTAGTGGTTAGTATGGTGGTGTAGTGGTTAGTACGGTGGTGTAGTGGTCAGTATGGTGGTGTAGTGGTCAGTACGGTGGTGTAGTGGTTAGTATGGTGGTGTAGTGGTTAGTACGGTGGTGTAGTGGTTAGTACGGTGGTGTAGTGGTCAGTATGGTGGTGTAGTGGTTAGTACGGTGGTGTAGTGGTTAGTATGGTGGTGTAGTGGTTAGTATGGTGGTGTAGTGGTTAGTATGGTGGTGTAGTGGTTAGTATGGTGGTGTAGTGGTCAGTATGGTGTTGTGGTGGTTAGTATGGTGGTGTAGTGGTTAGTATGGTGGTGTAGTGGTCAGTATGGTGTTGTGGTGGTTAGTATGGTGGTGTAGTGGTTAGTATGGTGGTGTGGTGGTTAGTATGGTGTTGTGGTGGTTAGTATGGTGGTGTAGTGGTTAGTATGGTGGTGTAGTGGTTAGTATGGTGGTGTAGTGGTCAGTATGGTGGTGTAGTAGTTAGTACGGTGGTGTAGTGGTTAGTATGGTGGTGTATGGTTATTATGGTGGTGTAGTGGTTAGTATAGTGGTGTAGTGGTTAGTATGGTGGTGTAGTGGTTAGTATGGTGGTGTAGTGGTTAGTACGGTGGTGTAGTGGTCAGTATGACGGTGTAGTGGTCAGTACGGTGGTGTAGTGGTTAGTACGGTGGTGTAGTGGTCAGTACAGTGGTGTAGTGGTCAGTATGGTGGTGTAGTGGTTAGTATGGTGGTGTAGTGGTCAGTATGGTGTTGTGGTGGTTAGTATGGTGGTGTAGTGGTTAGTATGGTGGTGTAGGGGTTAGTACGGTGGTGTAGTGGTTAGTATGGTGGTGTAGTGGTTAGTATGGTGGTGTAGTGGTTAGTATGGTGGTGTAGTGGTCAGTATGGTGTTGTGGTGGTTAGTATGGTGGTGTAGTAGTTAGTAAGGTGGTGTAGTGGTTAGTATGGTGGTGTAGTGGTTAGTACGGTGGTGTAGTGGTTAGTATGGTGGTGTAGTGGTCAGTATGGTGGTGGAGTGGTCAGTATGGGTGGTGTAGTAGTTAGTACCGTGGTGTAGTGGTTAGTATGGTGGTGTAGTGGTTAGTACGGTGGTGTAGTGGTTAGTACGGTGGTGTAGTGGTTAGTATAGTGGTGTAGTGGTTAGTATGGTGGTGTAGTGGTTAGTATGGTGGTGTAGTGGTTAGTACGGTGGTGTAGTGGTCAGTATGGTGGTGTAGTGGTCAGTACGGTGGTGTAGTGGTTAGTATGGTGTTGTGGTGGTTAGTATGGTGGTGTAGTGGTTAGTATGGTGGTGTAGGGGTTAGTACGGTGGTGTAGTGGTTAGTATGGTGGTGTAGTGGTTAGTATGGTGGTGTAGTGGTTAGTATGGTGGTGTAGTGGTCAGTATGGTGTTGTGGTGGTTAGTATGGTGGTGTAGTAGTTAGTAAGGTGGTGTAGTGGTTAGTATGGTGGTGTAGTGGTTAGTACGGTGGTGTAGTGGTTAGTATGGTGGTGTAGTGGTCAGTATGGTGGTGGAGTGGTCAGTATGGTGGTGTAGTAGTTAGTACCGTGGTGTAGTGGTTAGTATGGTGGTGTAGTGGTTAGTACGGTGGTGTAGTGGTTAGTACGGTGGTGTAGTGGTTAGTATAGTGGTGTAGTGGTTAGTATGGTGGTGTAGTGGTTAGTATGGTGGTGTAGTGGTTAGTACGGTGGTGTAGTGGTCAGTATGGTGGTGTAGTGGTCAGTACGGTGGTGTAGTGGTTAGTATGGTGGTGTAGTGGTTAGTACGGTGGTGTAGTGGTTAGTACGGTGGTGTAGTGGTCAGTATGGTGGTGTAGTGGTTAGTACGGTGGTGTAGTGGTTAGTATGGTGGTGTAGTGGTTAGTATGGTGGTGTAGTGGTTAGTATGGTGGTGTAGTGGTCAGTATGGTGGTGTAGTGGTTAGTACGGTGGTGTAGTGGTTAGTATGGTGGTGTAGTGGTTAGTATGGTGGTGTAGTGGTCAGTATGGTGGTGTAGTGGTTAGTACGGTGGTGTAGTGGTTAGTATGGTGGTGTAGTGGTTAGTATGGTGGTGTAGTGGTCAGTATGGTGGTGTAGTGGTTAGTATGGTGGTGTAGTGGTTAGTATGGTGGTGTAGTGGTTAATATGGTGGTGTAGTGGTTAGTACGGTGGTGTAGTGGTTAGTATGGTGGTGTAGTGGTTAGTATGGTGGTGTAGTGGTCAGTATGGTGGTGTAGTGGTTAGTACGGTGGTGTAGTGGTTAGTATGGTGGTGTAGTGGTTAGTATGGTGGTGTAGTGGTCAGTATGGTGGTGTAGTGGTTAATATGGTGGTGTAGTGGTCAGTATGGTGGTGTAGTATGTAGTACGGTGGTGTAGATTCAAGATTCAAGAGTTTTATTGTCATATGTACAGCAGAACAGACAGTTACACTGTACAATGAAATTCTTACTTTGCTGCTCCTCCATTCACCAATAGATAAGATAACAAATAAAAGAAATAAAAAATATATATACAAAATATACAAAGTATAACAATATAAGTTGAAGTAGATAAAAATATTTTTATAGTTAAAGAATAAAAAATAAAAGTTATGTGTGCTTTTATGTGCAAGTATGAAGAGCAGCAGCCATAAAGTGCAAGTTGCAAGTAACGAATGTAAACAATAATGTTTGTGTGAGTAGTGAATGTAAACAGTATTCTGACAGTACAGTGAGTGTAAGGTGCAGTTTAAATCAGACCAGTTAAAACCAGTTCAGATAGGAGATGTTGGAGAGGTAGTGCGTGAGGTGTTCACAAGCCTGATGGCCTGTGAGTAGAAACTGTTTGTCAGTCTTGTGGTCCTGGACTTCACACTCCTGTAACGTCTGCCTGAAGGTAAACGTGTGAAGAGTGTGTGCTGGGGGTGTGTACTGTCCCTGATTATGTTGTGGGCCCTCCTGGTGACCCTGGTGTGGTAGATGTTCTGTAGTGAGGGGAAGGCTGCTCCTGAGATGGACTGTGCAGTTTTGATCACATGCTGGAGAGCCTTTCTGTCCTGAGCAGTAGAGTTTCCATACCAGACGATGATGGAGCTGGTAAGAACACTCTCAATCATACTCCTGTAGAAGGTGCTGAGAATTTTGGTTGGCATACCAAATTTTCTCAGCCTTCTCAGAAAGTACAGTCGCTGCTGGGACTTCCTGATGATGATCTGAGTGTTGTGGGACCAGCTGAGATCCTCACTGATGTGAATGCCAAGAAACTTAAAGGTTTTCACCCTCTCTACCTCAGTCTCCCCTATGTGCAGGGGTGTGTGTAGCTCTCGCTTCCTCCTTGGATCAACAATCATTTCCTTGGTCTTGTCTGCATTCAAGGAAAGATTGTTGTCATGACACCAGGCCACCAGCTCAGCCACCTCCTTCCTGTACGCTGTCTCTTCCCCACCAGTGATCAGTCCAATGACTGTAGTATCATCAGCAAATTTGATGATGCTGGTGTTGTTCTGGGAGGCCACGCAGTCGTATGTGAAGAGCGTGTACAGAAGGGGGCTCAGCACACAGCCTTGAGGGACCCCTGTGCTCACTGTTCTTGTGCTGGATGTGCAGCTGCCGACTCTGACTGACTGGGGTCTGTCTGTTAGAAAGTTCAGCACCCAGTTGCAGAGGGCTGGTGTCAGTCCGAGGGTGAGGAGCTTTTCTGAGAGTCTGTGTGGGATGACCGTGTTAAATGCTGAACTGTAGTCAATAAAGAGCATTCTGACATATGTGTCCTTGCCCTCCAGGTGTGTGAGGGCTTTGTGAAGAGTAGCGTTGATTGCGTCGTCTGTAGACCGGTTCCGGCGGTATGCGAACTGTAAAGGATCTATAGTGTTGGGAATGGTCTTCCGGATGTGAGTCATGACTATCCTCTCGAAGCACTTCATCACGATTGAAGTGAGTGCAACAGGGCGATAGTCATTTAGGCATCTCACATTACTTTTCTTTGGGAGGGGCACGATGGTGGTGGTCTTAAAACAGGATGGCACAAAAGCTTGCGTGAGTGACAGATTGAATATGTCTACAAACACATCAGCCAGTTCTGATGAGCAAACCCTGAGCGCACGCCCGGGGATGTTGTCTGGGCCTGCTGCTCTGCGTGGGTTGATTCTCATCAGGTTCCTGCGCACATCCACTGTTGTTACAATGAGTGATGGGTTCTGTGTGCTCTCCGTGGCCGCAATGTCCTTCAGTTGGTCAAGGTTGAAGACATCGAAGCGAGCATAGAACTCATTCAGCTCATCAGGCAATGCAGAATGGCTGGTTGTGAGTGCCGTGCTTGTTTGTTGATGGTTGGTGATACGGTGCAGTCCTTGCCACATGCGCCGGGAGTCTGCTGTGGTGTAGTAGCCCTCCAGCTTCAGCCTGTACTGTCTCTTAGCTTCTCTGATAGATCTACGCAGGTCGTATCTAGACCTTTTGTAGTCATCAGCGTTGCCAGAGAGAAATGCAGTCTGGCGAGCACGTAGCATGGACCGAACTTCACCATTTATCCATGGTTTTTGGTTGGGGTACTTTATGCAGCGCTTTGAAGGGACAATGGTTTCAATGCAGCTGCTGATGTAACCAGTTACCCCAGAAGCATAGTCCTCTAGATCAACAGAACCATCCTCTCTCACAGCAGCAGTTCTAAACACATCCCAGTTTGTACTGTCAAAGCAGTCCTGAAGCACTGAATCAGTTTCTTCATTCCACACTTTAACAGTTTTACTCACTGGAAGTGACGCTTGAGGAGTTGTCTGTATGCTGGGTAGAGGAAGACGGAGATGTGATCGGACTGTCCGAAGTGTGGCCGAGGCACAGCTCTGTAGGCCCCCCTCACGTTGCTGTAGACTTGGTCAAGTAAGTTGGGGAGGACAGTCCTCAGGTTGCAATGATTAAAGTCGCCGGCAACAATAAACACGGCGTCCGGGTGCGCGGTCTCTTGTTTACTGATGACGTCATGCAGCAGCCCCAGCGCCGCAGCGGAGTTCGCGCGAGGCGGAATGTAAACAGCCAGAATAAACACACCGCTAAACTCTCTCGGCAGATAGTGGGGTCTGCACTTCACCATCAGCAGTTCTAAGTCCGCTAGACAAAGTTTTTCAACTGTCTTTACGTCTGAACACCACGCGTTGTTTACGTAAACACCACTACACGTAAACGTGTAGTGGTTAGTATAGTGGTGTAGTGGTTAGTATGGTGGTGTAGTGGTTAGTATGGTGGTGTAGTGGTTAGTATGGTGGTGTAGTGGTCAGTATGGTGGTGTAGAGGTTAGTATGGTGGTGTAGTGGTTAGTATGGTGGTGTAGTGGTTAGTATGGTGGTGTAGAGGTTAGTATGGTGGTGTAGTGGTTAGTATGGTGGTGTAGAGGTTAGTATGGTGGTGTAGTGGTTAGTATGGTGGTGTAGTGGTTAGTATGGTGGTGTAGTGGTTAGTACGGTGGTGTATGGTTAGATTAATGTTCTATTTAGTTTCACTTCATTTTCACACCGTGGCTGAAAACAATGCGAGCCCGGCTGCGGCTGCGGTGGAGGCAGCGTCCGTGTGTTTTGGGGACGGTGTGGTTTTAAGTCAGATCAGACGGTCATGCTCAGAGCTCAGCTTTTCTCCGCTGGTCCCTGGACTGGTCTTCTCCATGGCTTCCCGTCCCCACAGTGAACAGAGGCTAAACTCCGGGCCTGATCTCTCCTATGTGGAAACGGCTCCGGATTAAAGCCACTGCAGCCGTGCGTCCTCGCTCCAGCCGGCCGGGCTAGAGGAGGATTAGAGGCATCTAGGAGGGATAGTTAGCAAAGCAGGCCACAGCTACACCTCTGATTCTGCTCAGGGCTGTTTTGACTGGCTGTGAAGGATTCGAAGGCACTGAGAAAACGTGAAAGGTGCCGGGCAGCTTAACCGCCGGCTCTGACTGGATAGGAAGGACCCAGTTGTAAGTGACCTCTGGGTTACCTTCTCTTACACACACCAGCTCACAGCTTCACTGTAGTCTTCACTGAGAGCTCACAGGAAACCTTCACTCAGCTTCTGCTTTAGAATAGATAATATAAGAGACTCCCACCTCTTCTCTTTTCTATAGTAGCCTTTCATCAGCAACCCATTTAATGAGTATATAGACCTCCTCATATCTCCACTCACTGTCCACTGTATCAGCTCCACTGACCATACAGGAGCTACACTCACTGTCCACTGTATCAGCTCCACTGACCATACAGGAGCTACATTCACTGTCCACTGTATCAGCTCCACTGACCATACAGGAGCTACACTCACTGTCCACTGTATCAGCTCCACTGACCATACAGGAGCTACACTCACTGTCCACTGTATCAGCTCCACTGACCATACAGGACCTCCACTCACTGTCCACTGTATCAGCTCCACTGACCATACAGGAGCTCCACTTACAGACTGTAGTTCATCTGATTCTCTGTATACTTTATTACTCTGTTCTTTAATGATCAGGACCCCCACAGGACCACCACAGAACAGATACTATTAGGGAGGTGGGTCATTCTCAGCACTGCAGTGACTCTTACGTGGTGGCGGTGTGTTATGCTGATGTGAGTGGATCAGACACAGAAGTGCTTAACCCTAAATATAAGAAGGTGTGGTTTAACGTATGTTCAACGCTATTAAAACCAACAGTGAACCTACACGTGTCTTCTGAGTTTTATGAGTGATATTGATGGTAAAAGAAATGTTTTTCTCCAGGAATGTTGGTTGTGGAGAACTTAGACGTTGGTTAAAGAATTTGACATACTTGGTGTTCATTGGGGAATTTTGGTCTTAGTTGAAAATTATTTGGTATTGTTTTCTTGGACAATATTGGTGTTTGATTCCATTGTTCTGGAGAATGCTGGTGTTTGTTAGAGATTCATGGTGTTTGTTGGAGAATGATGGTGTTTGTTGGAGAATTATGGTGTTTGTTGGATAATGTTAGTGTTTGGTAGAGAATGCTGGTGTTTGTCGGATAATGTTAGTGTTCGGTAGAGAAAGCTAGTGTTTGTTGGAGAATGTCAATGTTTGTTGGAGAATCATGGTGTTTGTTGGATAATGTTAGTGTTCGGTAGAGAAAGCTAGTGTTTGTTGGAGAATGTCAGTGTTTGTTGGAGAATTATGGTGTTTGTTGGATAATGTTAGTGTTCGGTAGAGAAAGCTAGTGTTTGTTAGAGAATGCTGGTGTTTGTTGGAGAATGCTGGTATTTTTTAGGGATTGATGGTGTTTGTTAGAGAATTATGGTGCTTGTTGAAAAATGTTGGTGTTTGTTGGAGAATTATGGTGCTTGGAGAATTATGGTGTTTGTTGTAGAATGTTAGTGTTTGGTAGAGAATGCTGGTGTTTATTGGAGAATGCTGGTGTTTATTGGAGAATGCTGGTGTTTATTGGAGAATGATGGTGCTTGTTGGAGAATTATGGTGCTTGTTGGAGAATGTTGGTGTTTGTTAAAGACTTACAGTGCCTGTAGTATAATTCTGGTGTTTGTTGTAGCATGTTAATGTTTTCTGGAGAATGTTGGTGTTTGTTAGAAATTGATGTTGTTTGTCAGAGAATGTTCTTATTTGTTAGAGATTGATGATGCCTGTAAGAGAATTCTGGTGTTTGCTGGAGAATGCTAGTGTTTATTGGATAATAAAGTTCATGCTTGTCTGAGAATTTTGGTGTTTATTGGAGAACGCTGATGTTTTCTGGAGAATGTTGCTGTTTATTTAATAATGTTGCAATTTATTACAGAACATTGGTGTTTGATGGATGATATTAGTGTTTATTAGAGAATGTTGGTGCCTATTAGAGAATGGTAGTGTTTATTGGATAGCATTAATGTTTGTTGGCGCATGTTATTAGAAAATGGAGCGATAACTGAAAATAATGGGTGTTTTGGTGACACTTTTTTAAGATCTCCTTCTTAACTATGTAATAAATGTTAGTAAGCAATTAATAATATGCTAATAATCATAAACATTTGCAAGCAAGTTGAGAAATGTGTTCTAAGTGTAGTTATATTTTATAATTAATTTTATTATATAATTATAATTCTAGAATAATTATATACTTATCATATAATAATAATTATATCATTATTATATTATTATAATTGGTTTTTTTTCCTAAAAAAATTAATTACTGTATAAAATATTAATTAAATAATTATAATCTTTCAGTCAAAAGCATATATAAGTATTTATAAGACAATACAATTAAACAACACAGACAGATACTAATTTACAATGAAAAAAACATTTATGTACAATTATGATTTATAAATTAAGAAAACTTGGAAATTACTTGGAAAAATACAGTTACTTTAAATACCATTTAGCACAAGAGTTTATTTACAGTATTTTACTGTATTTTGCTAAAATGCTCTGGGATTGAATGTTCATGTTTAACAGTTTATAACCTAGAAATAGGATTTATGAGCACTTAATAAGAGTCAGGCAGCGCTTATTAAGAATGGTTAGGTTTTACTGTTATAACATGTTATAACAGTTATGTGGTGATAATTAAGAATGAATTTTCTTTTATTAGTTATATTTTTGCTTAAACGGTATGCTTTTATTTATTAGGTTGTTATTACCTGCTTATAAGGTGATTATAAACTGCTTGTTACTGCTTAAAACCCTCCACCATAAACAGATTCTACAATTAAACCACATTTCATACCAACACCTTCTGAAAGACACTGAATTATGAAGGAATATTCAACAAATTAGTTTGCTTCTTAATTAAGATCTTTAAATGGGGGTGGGTGGTTTGCAGGTTCAGTGCTTGCTCCTTGTTTTCTAGCATTTTGTTGGAAAGGAAACGGTTCAGGGCGAAACAAACATCAGACTGAATTGCGTGAACTCTGCAGATGATGTGTGATTTAACAGCAGATGTGAAAACATTAAAGATCTTCAGTTAAGCGTCTGATCGCAGCTGTTCTGGGTGTTTCGCTGTTATTGTTATTACTGAGTGCAACCGCAGCTGAAAAGTGACTGATGGAATAAGGTGCATCTGAAAGGGCCTCGAGACTAATCTCCAGGCTGCAGGCACTGAGAGTACGCAGCAGTCTCAGTGACACGGTGTGGTCCAGATGGCCGCTGCGTCCCTGGCTCTCAGCAGGTTTGTGGCCGAGCCTGCCAGAGGTAATACGTCTCTGGAGAAAGCTGGTGAGCATTCTGTTTAACACACACCATCACTTCACTCGCTGTCAGCCAGAGAGAATAAGCACAGGTGACGTGAAGACCAGGTGTGAACATCTGGATACAAAACATCTCAGCCCTCCCGGTGTGGGGTGTAGTGTAAAGTCCAGAGAACACCAGCATAACATTCCCCAACAAACACAGACATACATAAATACAGGAATACATACAGGAATACATACAGGAATACCTACATACATACACACAGGAATACCTACATACATACATACATACAGGGATACATACACACACACATACACACATACATACAGGAATACATACATACACACATACACACATACATACATACATACATACACACATACATACAGGAATACATACATACACACATAGATACATACATACATACATACATATA